>JAHWFP010251166.1:28781-43989 GCA_023313725.1 Lithobius niger
ATCATGACGTGAGCCACCGCCGTTGTGTTGTGCATCATAGCCATCCCCGCCTATCACCGTCTTCCCACGCAAACTCCTTCCTTGACCTGCACCGCCAGACGTTTTGCTCGCTTCTCCAGAACATTGATGTGTAACTGGCATTCCTCATCTGACCCCACTCCCGCCGTCATGAGACCCTCGAAGTACGCCCCCCCCAGCCTGTGGATGATGCGTCCGTGAAGAGAAGTCCAAACGGCGTTGGCTCCTGAAAGGGCACTCCCTGGCAGGTGTTGAAGGGATCACCCTACCACAGAACTGTAAACTGTCCAGAGAAAACACATCCCACCAGGACGACGAGGTTATCACTCATGGTTCCTGAACAAATGCATCGGCCTGACCTTCCATTCCCCGAAAGGAACCAGCTCAGCGCAGGAATCGACGACACCTGTTAGTGTTACTGACACCAGGTCCACTGACGTAATCTCGGTGGCTAGCTGCAACCTTTCCATCCGATCCAGTAACCTCTCTACCTGTTCCTGCGATGGCCAACCCGTGAACTCGACCGTATCGAACTGAGCGCCGCGGAACAAAAACTGCCTGCACGGCACCAGCCTGGGCATTTCCAACTGGACGTTTAGACCCAGAACCTTGAAGACATGTGGCCAATTGCCACCTGAGTACTTCCTCCGACTGATGGCGGAGCAACCAAACGCTGATATAGGCATGGGCTACAATGTCCAAACAATGTAGAAACCCCCAACCCAGGCAAAGCACTTCCGTGAAGACATGAGATCCGGTTGCAATCCCAAAAGGTAGGACACGAAACTGGTACGATTGACCTCCTATAAAAAGGCGAAACAGATGCCGAATCCCCTGGTGCAACAGACCATGCATGCATCCTCGAAATAGATGGCAATTGTAACAACGGTTGGCTGTATCGCTTCTCTGACCGACCGAATCGTCTCCATCTTGAAAACGCTGCTTCTCTAGATGTTGGTTCAGCTTTCAGAGGCTGGAGTAAGCGGTCGTTCAGACACAAAAAGTGGCGAATGTTCTCTGCCTACAGTGGACAGAGTGAGCACGCCGTCGGTGATGACCTCCCAGTTGTCCACATGGCGACGAAACCTTCCCCCCCAACCCGCTAGCGAAGTGGAGGAAGGTGAGGGGGGGAAAGCATCCATACCGGCTCCTTGGGGGACGAGCCCGAGAGGCACCCATCCACGATGTGAGAATCCACGGAAAACGTCCCCTGCCTTGAAAAGGGGGGTGACCCCTGGAACGTGCAACGTGGAAAACGCTTGCAGGCATGAACCTGAGAACGAGGGAGGATGTGTTCTCTGCTCAAACACAAAATGCCGTGCAGTGTTAGCAAATTTTCGGTCCCTTGGAAGGGAATCGACGTTCTGATGGCAGAAGAGCCAAGTGTTCGAAGTGTTCCAAGACCTCGTCCACTATGCCGAGACACAGACTGGTCATAAATTACTCCGCATCTCTTCTGACAATGGCGGGGAGTTCATTAACCATTCTTTCCAGTCCTTCTGCGCTGCCAAGGTATTCATCATGTCAAATCCATGTTGTTCACGCCGCAGCACAATCCCCGAGCCGAGCGAGCACATGGTGTTCTTAAGTCAATGGCACGTTCTTTCCTCAACGACGCAGCCTTACCCCCACAGTTCTGGCCGGTGGCTATCCTTGCATCTGCGGAAGCAAGAAACTGTCTTGGGTCAAAATCCCTACCAGTGGGAGAAACCCCTCTAGAAAAGTGGTCCGGCCGTATACCTTACGTCACTCGTCACAGGCGCTTCGGCTGCCTTGCGTATTCACACATTGATAAGACCCGGCGCGGTCCCTATGCCCCCACAGCTGAACCGTGTGTTCATCTTTATTATGACCACCAGCGTCGGGCCTATAAACTGTCGCCAAACAGCATTATCTATACAGCACCAATGTGACCTTCTACGAGGATCAGAATGCGTCTAGTCTATTCCCTCCGGGGATGGGCCCCGTCACTGGAACTCTGCCATGGACAATGGACGGGCCATCATTTCCTCCTGAGGATAGGGTAGATTCTTTGGACTCTGACGATGAGAATACACCCCAAGCCGTTAGGCCACCGAGGCCTCCGACGCTACAGAATGCCGCTCCTCCACCTTCGCCCTCTGCATGGCCTGCCACCAGTTACCGTTTTGTCTGCCGTGGCTACACCGCGGTTAACTATCGTCGTCAACTCTGATGATGACATAGAGGAGACATTTAAGTCCTCCTAAAAGTGTATTTTCTGCTGATGTTGTTTATGCTGTTTTGGTATTTAACCTAAGGAATATTCCTTAAGGTGTTAAATCCCTTTTAACAAGGCGTTCCGACTGGCGCTCTTAACGCTTCCCACTTTCTCTTACTTTCCTCTTAATTTACCAGTGTGTACCAAACTTCTTCTAGCTCTTGTCGGTAGCTAAGTGTCATTTTGTACCCTACTTCTAGCTCTTGTCAGTAGCTATGTGCTGTTTTATGTTCTTCATTGCGCTCTTGTTAGAAGCCATGTTTATGCTCCCTTCTTACAGGGAACATACTGTCTCCTTCTGTATGAGGTGTGTATCGGTACCATCGCTCTACTACCCATATGGACTTGCCCCTTCTCATGCCCACGAGGGGGGGGGGGAGAGACACCCCCCGGTATGTTTGCCTATACAAGTACCTTACAACTTATCATGTTGTGTAACGACGTTGTGTTATGGAAAAATCTTGTAGGCCTCGAGGGGGAAATGTTAGACCAGTTCCTTTTGTTCCCCTGTCTGGGACTCTTGTCCTTGTCCCATCTGCCCCTAATGTAACTCCCCAATATCTATTAATAAGGCCTGACAAGCTTTCTCCCACCTCTCTTTGTTATAACAATGATAAGCAACTTCCTGAGTAACCATTGTTTAGTGCTAATTGTTTTTCTGTTTACTTTTTCTGAAAATGTTTTTGTTCCTAATCTTCTTCTCTCCCCAAGCAGTTGGCTCCTTGGGCTAAGGCCACAACAAAAGGTGTTAGTTATGCTTTACCAACCCTTTCCATTGAAATGAGGAGATTGTCCTTCTTACGGTCTGTTGCTGTCCCATATTACTGTTTGTGGGATTTCCAGTATTCTGATGTCATTGTGTATTCTGTTCCTCACGCCGGAGTTGGGAATCCAACCAAGCCCACAAACTGTAAGTCATCCCTTCCTTTTCCTAGACGTAAGATGTGACGCCAAAATCCTACTCTATCAAATGTTCCTTGGGTGTTGACCAAGTAAGAGTAAATGTTCTAAATGTTCTCACTCTCCCTAATAGGCCATGTTTGGCTACGTAACTTTCATGTAAATACCCACACCTTTCCTAGAAGGCCATGTTTGGTTATGTAACTGTGTTCATGATGTTACGATTTGTGGATGCCAAATAAAACCAAGAGGAGAAAAGAGAAAAGAGACCAACAGTCCCCCAAACCAAAAACCCGTTTCTGAGTGACTAACTATTTTTCTACTTACGTTGCGCCGACCATTAACAACGATCCACGGTATAGTGTTGTTCAAACCTCTGACATTTATATTATTGCGCCTAAGCAATACCGTGGCCGAACTTGCCCTGGGATTTGTCCCTAAATGCGGATCCGCCACAGACACCCTGCTCTGCCAGAGACTGGCATCTCCTCTTCGCCTTCAAACGGCCGCCCCAGCTCTCCATCGCGTGGTAGTATTGTACAGCACGGAGTATTTAAAAAGCGACATTTTCGCGGCTGAATTTGCTGCGCTCATTTCGGTAACATGTGCTGGCTCATACAAACCGCATAAATGGTTAGCAAGTCTCACAGCCAGTTGCCTCCATTGCAGGGAGGTACAGGCCTTGTCAGCCACCCCAAGCGGCTGTTTCTTCTTGAACTACTACTCTGGAGTGACTCTGACACCACGGTCCTTGTTCCGGGCAAAGACCCAGAAGTCTTCTGAACGGTCCCAACCCTTCGTAATCGCGGCACTCGCCAACATCTTCGGCCACGAACCAGAATGGTCCCTCTGCCCGGTACGTACCCAGAATTCTACTTGAAAGCTTCTAAACCACTCCGCCGTGGGCGGACCCAGCTTTTTCTTCCTTTTACCGTAAGATATGGAGAAACCACGGCTAGGATGGTCGCCACTTGGATCAAAACGGTCATCATCCAGGCATACGACGCCTTCAACATCAACTATTTAGAAAAAGGTATCTGTGTTGCCGCTGATGAATTGTATCTCTAAAACTGATATTATGGAAGCTGCTTCTTGGAGGAATCCGACGGTGTTCACGTCTCAAATTTACGAGATGTGACCGCACATACCGATGGCCTATACCGTTTGGTCCCGGGCCAAACGGATACATTAAATCCCCTCAAACACACTATCATGTCTACTCCACTATCCCGATTTCTCTATGATCGTGGCAAAGTTTTCTATTAAACTTTTCATCGCTAGGGACTGAGCCTTCAAAAGGAAGGAACTGCTATGTAAGGAAAAATCAGGTAATGTACGTTTTCGGTTAGGCAACAAAAACAGAAATCAATCAGGCCGTACCCTGGTATTTCTATGTTTTGAAAAAAGTGAAAATAGGAACCACTTTTCTGGATCCAAAATGCTATTCTGAATAGTGGGTTTTGAAATTTTTGAGAAAAAACTTAGAAAAAATTGTCAACTGCCATACGGTGTGGTGACGATGCTATACGGAAAAGGTTTAGACTATCCGCTGAGCTTCAGAAGTGTTTAGCATAAACTGGCTCGCATTTTGGTACTAGGATAAACAATGGCATGGCGAATGAAACCAAGGATGCCCGCACATTGAAGCATCCTTGCATCATTTTTACAAGCAACATTTTCAATGGAAGATGTAAATACATTTTTGTGACCCTCAATTCATAGGACTAAAAAAATAGGTGTCTAAAAGAAATCTAGTAATCACTGTCCTTTGAATTACTGTTGCAATCCTCGAAAAGCCTTTGTTTTAACGACTTTTGACTTTATTTTAAATGTTTTTTTTTTAGTAATTTTATCTACCAAAAGGCCATCCAAAAGTCGGGGGGGGGGGGGAGTGGACTTAATCCGAGTGCCCCTATGTGCGGGCATCCTTGGCTTCATTCACCATGCCATTATTTATCGTAATACCAAAATGCGAGCCAGTTTACATTAAACAATTCTCATGATCAGTGGAAGTTCTAAACCTTTTCTGTATACAGTATCGTCACTGCACTGAATGGCAGTTAGATTTCGACTTTTTTTCAAAAATTTCAAAAAATAACTCACTTTTCAGAATCAGAATAGCATTTTGGATACAGAAAAGTGGTCCCTATTTACACTTTTTTCAAAAAAAACTTTCAAAATCTTAGAAAAAATCTTGGACTTAAAAAAATTTCAGCGGTAGCATTTTATATGGGCCACCCTGTATATTTGAATAAAAACATGATCACGGATGCCTGAAGTAGACTGTCAGAAGTGCGGACTAACAACAACAACGAAGTTCTACCTTCAAAGCAGTCAAAAATTCGCAAAATACTGTTGTAGTATTTACTTTCGAAAAGAAGCTTAAAGAACTGTGTAGTGACATCAATTGATTAAAAAACTTGGAAAAAGCAGTTTCACATGTTTAAAAAGGTATTAAAATGCAGGCCACACGTATGTACTATTGTATCATTCATTATATGCCTATTTTGTGATCAAGTTCAATGTTAACTGTTAATGGGTGAAATTTGTCCTTGAATTAGTGTTGTTGGTGCTGCAGCTCCGTTGTGGTTTTACTAGTATACAAACTGCCATTCTTCTTTTTTTGTTCAGGTCATTAGTGGTCATCTTGGTTGGGTCAGATGTGTCGCAGTAGAACCTGGAAATCAGTGGTTTGCAACTGGTTCTGCTGACAGGGTTATTAAGGTGAGTGCTAAAATGTGTTTAAAGTTCAGACAAAAATGTAGTTTACAGTAGTCAGTCAGTTGCCTTGGTTTCTTTGCTGCCTTGACTACCAGACGTACATGTTGGGCATGAACAATAGGAACTAGTCAAAATTCAAGTGCTAACTTTATGAGGGTTCCCTGAGAACTCTAGCAATTCGACCAAAGCACAACCAAGCGAGCGGAGCCCATTAGAACGTGCAATCAAATCCGGCATTGACCTACGTATGTTTGAGATGGTAAAATGGCCTATCTTGGTATGTGGCTGAAGATGAATATGAAAAAAAAAAGCAGTTTAAAAGTCATGAATATTTCTATTGATACGAAAATATGCGTTACCTGTAAACTTTAGCATTTTTATTTATAAAAAAAATAATCTGTTAATTATTCCTTTCTATGGAAATGAAAACGAAAGGGATTTTGCCAAGCAGGACGGCATCGATCACCTTCTACCTCTCCTATTGTGCTGTATACACATTGTTGGTGAAAGCGGCCTCACCTAGACAGGATGGCATTTGTAACGGCGCACCAACGTCGTTGTGGTGCTGGCTGCCTACACCGTATTCTTGGGGAACTTCTGCGAGTTTTAAAATATTATTTTCGTGACTGTAGTTACTTTTACTAGCTTCACTTAGCTCGAGGATCATTTCACTGTCCGGACAAGGAAAAGAGATTTCAGCCCGAGGTTTGACTGAATGTTACTATAATGTCCTAATCTAATGATCGCTGCCACCAGGTGGGTTTAATAGTGACCCTGGGGCCCTAGTCTCTGGTTGTGCTTTTCAAATCGCATGCAGTTTTACCAAAAAGCGCGCTAAAATCATGGCACACCCATTTTATCGCACGTGACATTTGATAAACCGCATGCAATTTGAAAACTATCCAGTCGAGACTAAGCCCCCTGGTTCTAAAAGCAGTTATTTTACCTAACTAAAAGAACTAGCCATTAATCGACAAAGTCTAGGTATAGTTATAAACTTGGAGTAAGTTTTATTTTAAAATATACTAGATCACAAACAAATGATAAATGGTATATTTACATTTCTTTATTGCCAAAACATCTTAACCTGGTAATTTTAGCATTACATTCCTCGCGGCGCGGTCCTCCCTTATAAAAGCGACAGTTCGCACGCTATCGGCATTCATTTTCCTCCAGAGGTGTCTCCACGCCACCTCGCTCCCTTTTCCCCGACTGTTGTTTGGAAAATTGGATTCTTCCCGAAGATGGACAACGCCGAAGCCCGCCCTTCGCCCGCTGCTCGTCCTCGTGGTCTTACTCACTTCGATCTTGGCTGTCGCTGGGCATCTGCCCTCGACCTCGCCGCACCTTCCCGCATGTCACCTGCCGATGCCATACCTGATGTCGCATCGCCCGAGTCTCCTCTTCTCCCGGGCCAGCGCTCGCCGCTCCTCGCCCCATTGGATCTGTCGTCGCTTCAACAAGACATTCAAGCTGGTAAAGACTCCTACCGGACCGCCAAGTGCAACCTCCGCCGGGCGACACTCGCCCACTCTCCGGAACGAAACTCGCCACTCGACCTGTCGTCCAATTCTTCCCGGATAGGCCTAAGCGTCAGCCGCAGTGTCGTACGGGAAATTGTACACGACACTGTCCGCCACCTGCAGTCCAACCCGATGCCGCCTCCCTCCTACACGTCATTGGTACGAAGGACCCGCACCCAGGACTGGGTTGCATCCACCTCCAGCAACGAAGGGCACCGGCGTGCCGCTTCCCCCTCGCCGGCCTTGGCACCGAAGCGCAAGCCGGACGACACCCCGACGTCGCATCACCCGCTGTCGCCCGCCCCTACTGCCGAGAAACGCATCAGCTTTCCGGACGACACTCCTGACGAAATCACCCTGTCGCTCGCAGCTCTTTTAAAGACTGTCGAGCAGACAGTCCCAGACTGCTTCCTCTTCAAGCCCTCGAAGGTACCGGACGCTCTCGTCATCAACCGTGGCCTAACGACAGGCCTTGGCTTCGCATCCAGGGATAAAGACACCAAGCCCCGCTGCCTCCTGGGTCAGTCGACGACACTCCTAACGTGTCTACTCCGCAACGAAGGCTCCATTCTAGGCAAAGGCGAACCCCTTCTCGACACGGAACCGCCGATGCCACGCCCGTGAAAACGGTTTCTTCAGATCCTTCGGAGACGGCGCCACAAACCCCCGCAATGAATGCGAATTCATTTGCAGCGAAGTCAAGATGGACTTCGGCACTTCGATGTCCATACCCAAGAAAGCCAAAATTCCAACCTTCGTACTGTACGACTACGACAGATGTCTACGGCTGAGTCTACGGGCGGCCTCCCAAGCTGATGTCTTACACACGGCCATCAACGCCTTATGTGAGAAGCTGTCGTCCGTCAATCCTCCGGAAGAGCTCAAGAACTTGCCGTCCCTGATTTCCCAACTCTTCCAGAAAGCCAACTTCGCCACTTATCACGCCATGAACTGGGCGACAAGAGCACTGTTCAATAACACCCTTCTCCTTCGCGACACGACCCTGTCGTCGGCAAACAACTTGAACTTCTCCACTCGACACCGCCTGAGAAATCAACCGATCCACGAATCCGAACTCTCTTTCGGGGCCAGATCCCGACTCTAGCTCCCCACCTAGATGTCTCGAAGAAACCAAGGCCACACAAGCAATCCACGCCTTCGAACCGGCCATGGAACAGACAAGCTATCCCCTGTCCCGCCGACGACTGGCATAAAACCACGGCATCGTCCTCTAGCCGCCTGAACGACACTACCGCCCCTCCGCAACGTAACCAGCAGCCCTTTCGTTCCGACGCTCCTCGCTCCCGCCCCGGCCAACGCTCCCAGCAGAAGCTCGCTGCTACCCCCGACCGAAGGAGCCGATTCTCTTCCCGCGGGGGTAGAAGAATGCAACGGAAAAATCAGCAATGACGCCCTGCCCTTTACTGGTCTCCCGGTCAGGGCCAGATTACGCCACTTCCTCCCGTCCTGGCAAAAATTAACCACCAACCTGGAGATTCTATCAATAAAACACAGCTTTCGTCCGACGTTCCTGCATCAACCGCCGCTGTCGCCATCTCCCCCGTGGGACTTCTCGCCCCAAATGACAGCTTCCCTGTCGCACGAAGTTTCGGAGTTGCTACGGAAAGATGCGATACGACAACTCTCCAACCCAGGCCCGGGGTTCTACAGCTCACCCGGCCAAAGAAATCGGGAGGCTTACGTCTAATTTTCAACATGAAACCCCTCAACAAATTTATTCAAAACGAACACTTAAAAATGGACACCCTAGACTCCATTCGCCAATCGTTCAGGCAGGGAAACTGGACAATCACCATCGACCTGGAAGATGCTTACCTCCACGTCCCCCTTCATCCAGCAATCACCCATTACTTTCGTTTCATCTACAACCAGGAAGTGTTCCTGGTTCCTGGAACCTTCATTTTTCTGAGCTTCAATTAACTCCACTGTGGATGTCCTAACTAAACTGGTATAATCTGCAGTCAAGGGTGATAGCACACTGCTAATCTTAGCTGCACCATCTACATTTACTTTGGCTTTGGCCCCTGGCTTAGTTAAATCTGGATCGTTACCTACAGATTTTACTTCAGAAGAATCTGCTAGCCTACTGCTACTTTCCTGCGTCCCCCTAGCCACATTTTCAAGCTCATCATGTTTCATACCTTCCATTTTACCCTCTTCCCTTAGCCTACCTTCATGAAGTTGTTTGGCCTGTGCCCTAGTAATAACATTACACAATTCTGTCTGCTCCTCATCATTCTTGTTCTGAATGCCATGAATTGTTTTGTCAGTTAACACTTTAACGCCTATGGACGTACTAGTACGTCCTTTGGACTTTTGCACAGTTGCCTATGGACGTACCAGTACGTCCTGAATGTTTGGGGGTGCATGCTAAAGTCAACGTACCAGTACGTCCCTCGCTCTTCATGCAATGTTGTTAGGTAATGTTTTTAGTGCACATATCAGTCGTTAGATGGCAGAACTGACTAGTCTGAGCTGTGTGAAATGGTGTTTGTTGGAAGTTGTATAGGTGCCTTGCTTAGCTGAATACAAAATGACGGCCAACAATGTTGAACTTTTGCGTTTTTGTGAGTTTGTCAACATTGTTTCGCTGCTTACTGTGCCAGTACTAAAGTGTGTAAAAAATTTCAGAATGCATCACCATTTAAAGCATAGTTTTCTGAGATAAGTGACTATATTTTAAATTCTTGAGCTCCACTGCACAGCTTGAAATGATATTTTTGGCAAATGCTAAAATCGGTCAGGCTGTAATGCTAGTTCAAAATAAAAAGGTTAGGCGTGAAAGTGTTAAAATACAATCAAAATTTCCTGGAAAATAGGGTGAAACTGCTGCCCTAGCTTTTACTTTACCACTTGGGGATCCTATCTCCATAACTGCTACTGGTAATTCTGCTGGAGTGTTGAATAATACTGTACTCAACTGAATGAATTCCCCCGTTAAATATACTGGATCTACCAATTTGCAAGCAAAAACATTTAGTAGTGTTGTACCAGTGTCTCTCAAAACTCTTAACTGTTTACCTTCCAAATCATAACCTACTATTATGTTATGGTCCAATTCAGAAAATGTATGTTTACCACGGGTCATGCATAAATTTACAGAAGCTGTACTACGTCTACTTGGGCAATTTTTGACGAGATGAGAAGAATCACCACACTCAAAGCACGATCGTTTAGCCTCAAACTGCTTAGAATTACCATTTGTATTTCTAAAACCATGTTGACCTCCATTCCCATTTGCACTTTGCCCATTACTTGAAACATTTCCATTTTTAGCATTCTGCTGTCCATTCCCATTCCTATCCACATTCCCATTACTACTATTAGCATTATTTGCCTGCCCATGGCCCACTGTTCCATTGTTTGACCCTGGATTTGTGTTACTGTTACCACTATTACCATTATTACCCTTGTAATAGTTAAATTTCCTATAGTATGGCCTATTCCCATTTCCCTTGGAATTTTGGTCACTATTACCTTCACTACTATGGTTATTTTGGGTACCACTCTGACGCCTAGCCATCCATTCATCAGCTAAAGTAGCAACCTGCACTAGATTTTCTAAATCCCCTTTATCCACTAACCACAGTTTTAACTCATTTGGTACTTTATCTAAAAACTGTTCAATTAGCATAAGCTGAACCAACTTATTGAAATCCGTACCACACTTTGCTGTTCTAATCCACTCTGAGTAATATGTTTGGATCATGTATGCAAAATCACTATAAGATTGCTTAGGAGTTTTACTTGCATTTCGAAATTTGGTATGAAGAGACTCAGATGTAAGCTGAAACCTTTGTAAGAGTTGCTGCTTTACCTTGTTAAAATCATTAAAGTCTACATTAGGTAGCCTAGTTACAACTTCTCTAGCTGTGCCACTCAATAAAGACAACAACCTCAATGACCAAGTATCTTCTGGAAAATTCAACCGTTCACAAATTCGAGTGAAAGTTGTTAAAAAGAGCAAAATATCATCACTTTCTTTAAATGGTTGCATGTGACGTGTCATATCCATTTTGTCTCTAGACTCTGCACCAATATTACTGGGATTTCTAGCATTTTCACTGGGAGTCCTAGTTGCATTAGCTTCAGCTAATTTAATTTTCTCCTCAGCTGCTAATTTCTCCCTCTCGAATTCTAGTCTCTTATTTCCTGCATTTGCTTCCTGTTGAATTTTTTCTTTTTCTAACTCAAATTTCTTATTTTCTACAATGGCTTCCTGTTGAATTTTTTCTTTTTCCAACTCAAATTCTCTTTGCAATTTCTCTTTTTCTAGAAGCATTTTTAATTCAAGCTCTTTGTGAATTTTCTGTGTTTCTCGTTCATGCTCTAGCCTTAATCTTTCTTTGTTAACACTAACAACATTAGCGTCCTTATCACGAGCAATCTGCTCTTTCTGCCGATTTACTTCGGCTTGGAAATCAATGAAATCACTATCCACATCGTTTTCGATTAAAGATCCATCTGCAATTTTAGCCTGCAAAACTTTAATAATTGCTCTTCTAGTCTTAACATTTAACTGATACTCTTCAGCCAAAAGCTTTAATGGTTCTAATTCCCCATTTTCAAACATTTTAAAAACAAGTTCGCAATTTTTAACGTTAATTGAAAAAAAATTTGCCACAATATCGCAATCAACGTGTATACGACCTGCTTTTGACGATCGACGACTCCCTCCTGGACTCTCAGCTGTTGCTTCTCGAGTTCTTCTCCCAGGCACTTCCACTTCCGGTACGCACTTCCGGTTCCGTCTGAAGCGCGTTCGTCGTCGTTGTCTCTCAGTGGCCCTGAAGTCTTCGAGTTTCCCCGCTGCCACTTCGGTAATTTTCTTGGAAAAACTCTCCAATCTGGATTCTGGAGATGTTTTAGCGTGATGCCAGTCCACAATTTCAGCCGATCTTCCAACTTGATCGCTGTGAGATGCAATTTTTTTCGCGGACCACGTTGTCCTGTTGCCGCCTTTTTTAAGCCTCGTCACAGCCATTGACTCGCCGCTCGGTTTGCAGTTCCTCGCTCGCCGTCGTCGACCAACTTTCCTGGCTTGACTTCCGCAACTTCTAGCAATTTTTTTTTCTCCCACGAGATCGCCGACCACCTTTTCTTTATTGCCGTCCACGTTTGGCTTGAGCTTCGTCCCTGCCGTTGAATCTCCGCACGGTTGCAGTCCCTCGCTTGCTGTCGTTGACCAACTTTTTCCCGGCTTGACGTCTGCTCCTCCGGCAATTCCGTGATCGATCTCCGGTGATACTGCTAGGCTTCGTAGTTCGGGTTACGTCCGCTGCCACCAACTGTAACGTGTGTTCAATGTGGAAGCCAAACTTGAAGTAGTTAAACCTTATTTACTGCGGAATAATTATGACAAGATTTGGGTTACATTATTACGTTCTTTCTCAACACAAGAATCAACGGGGATAGAACACCGGGCTCTGAAGCCCTTGACTTATATATGCTCCGGTCGGATCCAGAGCTCCACCGGACAACCAATCAGCTCGTGAGTTCGTTAACCAATCCAGTTCATGGTTACAAAGTGTTCACCAATCGTGAATAACAATATTTAGCCCCGTTCTCCTGCACGTCCGCTCATGGTTTTGGCGCAAAATCCGAAAGTCCTTGCCGTTGCACAAGTGATTTTGGCGCCAACAAAAGTCAACCATAACAACAGCACACAGGTAGGTACGAGGGTGAGCCAATGTCCGTTACAGCATCCTTGGACGTGACGTCTCCACTCCCGACTGGCGTGACCCTTCTAGCTTTTGAGATCTGTGAGCTGTTCTGAGGAGGGAGGGTTGAGGGGGCTTTTTATGCTGGAGCAGCGGATTCTCGTGACCAAGGCGCGGATGCCAAGGAGAGCTGCGGCGGTCTGATTGGCTGAGGGCCAGGAGAACAATGGAAAGTGGGAGGAGAAATCGGTTTGGCAAAGGGTTTTGGTGCAGAGCCGTTTGAAGGAGTAGGGACATGTTACGATAGGCCAAATTGAGTTTTACTCAAGTGAACTTTGGGAAAAGGCCTTTACATAAAAATATTGACTATTGAGTATTTACATGAGTGTTTTGTGAAATGGCTCTTGTTAAAGCTTAGTTTGGCTTGGGTAATGAATAAATCAGATTTATTTATTATTTATTTAGATTTAACTGTAAACTGCAGTGTTACACACCAGAACTAGGTTGGGGGGGGGGGGACGGATTTTTAATGCACAGTTTGACTTTTGGTTGGCTTTGGGAACAGATCTTTGCAAGGTATATTGTTTTAATTGAAGGAATATCTAGTGGCAACATTCGGATGGACACTGCCGGAATTTGACGGAGATTTAAAGCAAAATATATACACAAAAATTTGTGTCCGTGAGAACACCAATGTCGAATTGTTTCGGACTAATGGTAGCGTTTCTGGGGGCAAAAGAATATATAAAAAGATTAAATAGACTAGCTTAGATAAATGCTAGAACGCATTAATTAAATGGGAAGTTTGTCCTTTGAGTTAAAAGACAGTTTTAGATCGTAGTGGAAAGTTTTCATGAGATTTGCGGCCGACAAACATAATAAAAAATATCACACTTAAAATGTCTGTATCCACATTTATGTGAGGTTAAGTATCAATGAAGGAAGCCCCTCCTAATGCACAAGTAAGCTAGTGTATGTGGGCTTTTTGCCCAAAAGAAATAGCGAAAATATAATACAAATGTACTTCGAGTTCTAATAATGGCAGCTGAAATGATGAGCGCTGCGGTTGGTTTCGTGTGTTTTTCAAATGTTGATTCTGCATTTTCTAGACGGAATTTTCAAAATCGGTTTTCCTCAAGAGGTAGATATCGTTGCAGGCTATTAAGGGTTGAAGAGTTTGGCCGTTTCTGTCCTTTATTAAGAAAATGGCTGAGGTTTGAAAATCGAGGTTTTTGGGTGCTCAGGAAAAAAAAATCCACCCTGAGTTTTTTGATGGTTGGAAACCAGGTATCCTTTCCAATAGTTTTTTGCGGCGGACCAACATTAGACGTCCCCAAACAGGGGATTGTATTCAGGGTTCCATTGAACACCGAATAAAAGCTAAAACAGAAGGGTTAGTGTGCATAAGATATGCCAAAAACAAGACTGCCAAGCCATGGAGCAAATAACACAAAATAAATCTATATTGAGCATTACTATTAATGAGAAATTCATCTAGGTTTTACGTTCATTCTAAAAGAGTTTTAAGAATGACATTTCATCGTTCCATTTATCCCATTAAGAATAAGATTGCGAGTTTTTCCATTCATTTTAAAATAAAAAATGAGATTGCATTGGGATACTTAGTCCTATCTCGGGATCCTTTTACAAAAATTAAAATTACACTGTTTATAAAAATATTAACTTAGCCGTTTTGTATTTTTGGGGGACTAACGTTTTTGTGGCTAAGAAAACTTTAAGTAAAATAAAAGTTACAAGTTATGAACACTATTTTTGCTGCCATTAACTAAATACTGTCCGCGCTGCTCGTGCAGGAAAATTGTACAAGTATTCAGAAAATGGGGCAAAAGACATTTATATCAAGAAACACACTAGGATTTGAATAAAAGTACAAAGTTAAGTTTGTTGTTTCGTTATAAGTAAATGAGGCCATCTACTGCTCTGGTAATATGTCCCGTACCGATTCTGCCTCTGCTCAATGCTAGTCATTTTTTTTTTATCTGGGATGGCTGCGATAGGAACCCTCCGCCGCATTTCAATTAACCTAGACTGCGTTAGTTTCGAAAAAGATCGTTAGATTTCGTACTGTGAAACTCCATTACAAACGAACAAAAGTCACTAGAAAA
>JAHWFP010251166.1:52446-88900 GCA_023313725.1 Lithobius niger
TTTTTTTTAGAGTCCATGTGGTACTTGGGTCGGTTCTCGGATTCGAACCGGCATTCTCTTGGTTTGGAGCCGACGACGCTGACCACTGTGCTGTGACTGCCCGCTTTGCTCGGGGTCCCCGGGGACCCCTCACAAAGCTTGCACTGGGACTTAGTTTTTTGCTGTTACATGTTGAAGGCGTGCGTTCGTATCTAGGAGGTTATGGGCTAATAATAATGGCGGCCGGAAATTATGTGCGCCGCGGTTGGTTTCGTGCGTTTTTCGAATGTTGATTCTGCATCTTCTAGATGGAATTTTCAAAATCGGTTTTCCTCAAGAGGTAGATATTAAGGTTGAAGAGTTTGGCCATTTCTGTCTATTATTAAGAAAATGGCTGAGGTTTGAAAATCGAGGTTTGTAGGCGCTCAGGAAAAAAAAATCCACCCTGAGTTTTTTGATGGTTGGAAGCCAGGTATCCTTTCACGTTTTTTTCGGTGGACCGACATTACAATGTGAACTTCACAAATGAGTTTTTTGTAAATTTGACCTCACAAAGACCCCCCCTGCTCTCCTCGACCTGGAAGAGATTTAGGGCCCATCATGCAACGAGCTGACAGGATGACTAACCCAAAAAAAGAGGGGAAAAAAGGGAAAATGAGATTATCACGAGATCAGTTTTCCTGATCCTTAAACTGCATTGGCCGGAAGTCAAATGCACTAAATTGAAGCGACAGCTGCGTTGTGTAAAAAAAAAAAACGTTTCCAGTCCTCCTTCGAATAAGGCCTCAAGAACAACATGAACTAACCATAATGCTCAACTGGTGGAACCAAATCTGGACCAATAACCAGCTGTTTTCTTCTAATGAAATCATCTTGACAATGAAGAAGCGACAAAAACCGCAGCTTCTCACCAGTCCAATGAAGACTAATGCCTTGCCTGACTTACGAGATAGACAACTACTCCTTCAGTGACCCGTCCAAGGAAGTTCAAGAACCCTTGAAGAATTAAACCATTGCAGGACGAAACAATAAATTCCTCTCAATCGGCTATTTTAGGAAAAAATCTCTTGACTGTTCCATGATTACGCTCAATCTTGAAGTAAGACGAAGATTCGACTAGTTTATCTCAATGCTGATCTTTGTATCCTCGATTTTTTTTGAGACCTCTATTGACTCACCTGCCACAGCTCCGGGTCCAATCACAAGCTACCCTAACAACTAGGTTTTAATGAATGACAAACGCAAAGGAACTGGTATGAGCTCATATGCTTCTCCAACCTACTTCACCACTAGGCTTTGGGAGTTTTTCCATTGAAATCAAGAGTACCCCTAGCTGCTTCACTACTTTTCGCAAATCGGAATGGGCCTCTCCACAGAAGCCCCACATCTGTCCAGTTTTTATCTGGTCTTTAACGGCGGATGCTACAACGGAGTAGGTGCTTGTAACATCGCCGGTCGCCTGGTGTAACTGGATCAGTCTTATTACCACTATGGTTTACTTTTGGTACTTTTTAGTTAAAAACAGCACTACTGTTACAGTCCCGGTGTAGAGAATGGAGCTACGATGTCCTAATAAGTAGGCTAACTAGTAATAATAAGCGGTAACGCTGCCACCAAGGTGGGAAATAGGCTAGCTAAGTTAAATTTGAACAGATTTATCTTAAATACTAACTTCTAGCAAACAACGAACGAGTACACCAACGGGCGTTTAAAACTCCTGGTTTTTATTTTAAACAAGCATGTGAAAAATATCACACTTTACATTTGAATTTCCAATTTACAACTTAGGTTAGTTTATAAATGACATGGGGAATTTACATTAAAATTCTACTTGAACAAAAATTATGTTCACAAAACAACTTCAAATAGAAACAGCGATTGTAGGCAACGGGGATTTCGCAAAAGAGCCCTCTAAATTACAAACAGCCTCGGCTGACTTGTAATAGTAGACCTGGTTTTACAGTTTTGTTTCAAACGGGAACACCCAAAAGATCAAACCGTCCGCCTCGGAATTCACATTAGAAAAGGGATGTACGCTCCATGAAGTACTATGATTCTGCAAATCTAATTGACCCGACGGCCTTTGTTTACATTAAAGTTACATTTAATGAAACTGTGAAAAAAAAGCTGGTTTATAGTAAGGGACCGTGAACCCTTAAGTTATGGCCGTTAACGTCTGAAATGCCGTTTGGCTTAACGCACCATAAGTTACATTCAAAGCTAAGAGGTTATGTTTAAAATTAAATGATAAATTTTGACTTGTAGAGTGCAAAAAATAAACTTTCAATTTAAACTAAGTTATACGAACCAACTACCTTTGCCCGGCATGGCAACAATCGGACCGCGGCATCTCCACTCCCAACCGGCGTAGCTGCCTCTAGCTTTGAGATTCCTGAGCTGTGCTAACGAAAGTCTCCTGGGTCTGGGTTTATATGCCTTCTGCCTGGACGGCAGGTAGAGGGAAGGCGCGGTCCTGTAGGAGAGCGACGGAGGGGGGGTGTGGGGTAGAGGTGGACACTTGGAGGAGGAGAGACTGACCAAAACCGGCTGTCACTACCGGAAGTTGGCATGACGGCGCGGACGGGCAGGGTAGCTGAGCGCTCGAGAGGAGGGGGAAATTGAATGCAGTGTTTTGATTGGAAGGGAATTCGTGAGGCTGCCTTGGGAGCGTTAGAGGCCTGGCTTGAAAGTGCAAGTGAGTTTTAAACTCGTAACAACGTGAATTTTGGCCTATAAAAATAAACTACGATGTTATGCTTCGCAACTATTGAAGGAGGGGGGGGGTGAGTGAAGTGTTAGCTTAGAATTTATTATTTGACTTTGGGAAACAAATTGCTATTTACAAGGCATGATTTTATCGAAGGAAAGCTAGGTTGTTTTCGTTTTTAGAGGTTTGCTTCGGTCGGAGTTTGGATGGAGATGCTATAAAAAAAATAGACATGAAAATAAACACTGGGTCCGTAAAAATAAACAAACATAAAAGGTTGAGCTCCGGTAGGGTTATTGGAAAGAATTTAAGTTTACCAAAGTGCATTAAGTGCAAAAATCAAAAGATTAAATATACGAGCTTAGTTTTGGATATGCTATAACGCGTTTAGGTTAGATATTAGTTGTTTGCAGAAGCAGACAAGAGATTTTAACGTCGGTCATTTTTCATAATTAAAGTACGTCATCACCTGTTTTAAGAATAAAAAATATCGTGTGTTTTACATGTATGGGAGGTTAAGTACCATCGCAGTGGAAGCCCCTCCTAAACATGACTAAGCTAGTGGTGTTTTGGATTTATGCCTGGAAGAATAAATTACAAATTTACATTTTGGCAATTTTAAAGTGGGATCGCCATAAAGACGATGTTCTTCTTGAGTTGAAGAGTTCTCCCCTCAGGTTTTTGGCTCGGCGGTGGTGAGGTGTCCTCACCACGAATGTCTAATACAAGACCACGTTTACAGGTCTTATGTCACACACAAAAGAAAAAGAAAATCTCTGAATGGGGTACAGAATTCCGTGACAAACCGGGTCGCACTAGGGAATTGACTTGAAGGCCAAATAAGACAGAAAGCTCACCACAAAACTCTTCATTGAAAATCAAATGTTCATGTTCTGTTTCACGTTGTCCGACTTAACGAACTTCACCATGACCTGCTGCTTCTAACAAAGACATTCCCGCAAGGGACAAGGGAACCCAGATGGAAGACCACACACTTCCGGATCAAAGAAAGAAGAAGAATGGCATCACGCATAATTTTTGAAGGCAAAGCAGTCTTCAAAGCCTTCAACCTTTTCTAAACTTACCATCATTGAAAATGAGATACTGTAGTCCAAACGGACTAATACACTGCTACAGACTACCTCCGGTCAGGAAGATGCACGAAGTTCAGAATAATTCAGTCACATCGGAACTTTCATGTTTTACTTTCAGTGAGGAAGGTCGCTTCTGTCCCATCACATTCCAGAAGAACGGACTGTATTTACTGATTTTCCCACCATGGGAAAAGGGACACTAAAGAAATTTGTCAGCAAACATCATTTCACCATTTGGGTACTATATAATCAATCGATTCGTCACAATGGACAAAGCCAGACTCTTCTGCTCATCAGCTCAGCTCCAGACGATCAAACTTGGTCAGTAGATGCCATGTCATCACCTTGAATGGACCTTTGTCAGTCATGCGTTCTGACGATGAACACCTCAGCCACAAAACCTGCGAAAAATTGAGGCATCACATGACCCGTTAGTCTTGACAGCTCTAAGTTGGCCATCGGCACTGAATTCCCTCAACTCCTACGACTGTCAGACAACCCAAGGAGTCTGCTGGGATCTCAAGCCCATCGATCCCGGAGGGAAGGAAGTCTATTCCACCCAAACACCAGCACTTTGAAACTGCACAGGTGGCTTCTATCATCTGACTTAGCGAGAAAGCAGGAATTTTTGAAGAACAAGTCATCTGAATTGTAAGCAAAGCAATCAAACTCCACTAACTGAATTTACGACAGCCAGTGGATTAAGTGGTTTTCATAGGTGTAACTTGCGGAAAAGAAAGGAAGTCTTCTCCACCCAAAGGCCTACACCTTGAAACTACACGAATGGATGGCTAATAACATCGAAGTTCTCCAGGAGGCTGGAATTCCTGAAGAACAAGTCATCAGAATCCCAAGCAATCAGAGATTCCACCATCAGAGTTTATGACAGTCACTGGAAGAAATGGTTTCCCCTTTTCCCTTTTATCTGGCCTACTAAGCTACTTACTTAACTGACCTCAACTGAATTTGATTTGTGTGGTTGAGGCAGCAACTAGAAACACATTCTCTGACTGGACAGCATGACCCACAAGTGCATGCAACAACTTGATTTTAATTTTCAGCCAAATAACTTTTTTTTTTTTTTTGCCTTGGTCACAAATTTAAAAGCCTCAAAATGGGGGGAAGGTAAAAACACACAATTTAGCTCAATGCCGCCATATTCTATTACCTGCCTTCCATTTGGGGGTTTTTATATTTGTAACCAAGGCCAGAAAGAGTTATTTGGCTGAAAATTAAAAAGTTGTTACATGCACCTTGTGGGTTATGCTGTCTTGTCAGGGGACCTATTTTTTTTATTGTACTGAACTGAACTCTTCAAATCAGGCTTAAAGTATCTATCGCCTTGATACATTGTTCGTCTCTAAACTCCGTCTTTAAAGCCGCCAGAAAGAAAATCTTTTAGAAGACTATCGCATCTCAACCCTGATAAAATCTTTTGAAATTGACAGACCTTCAACCAGAATCTCTTCCCAGACTGGGACCTCTCGTAAGTGCTGGACTCAAGGATGAAAGAACCATATGAACCCATGTCGAACTGTAGCCGTCACTTGCTAACAGTGAAAAATGTATTCTTAATAACGTTAGCCTCAAGCCTGCAATGCAGTAAAGTAAAAGCCTTTCAATGGACCCAGTCTACTTATTCTTCTTGAATGATTATAAGGCTATCTTATTGATCCCTAGGGCATCGTTTAGAGCCAAAACGCAAAAGCCCAATGAACCAACAAAACCGATAATCATTCCTGCTCTACCTTCAATCATAGGTGATGAGCTCGAAAGATTTCTCTGCCCAGTTCGAGCCCTTAGAATCTATTTAAAGAGGACTGAGAGCAATGAGGTTAGGAAAAGCAAAAAACCAACTGTTTTGACCCTTCGAAAGAACTTCGTTGAAATCTCATCCACAATAATAGCTAAATGGATCAAGACGGTTATTTTGAGGACCTATGAAGCATTTGACATCTTTTGCCACGACAACAGCATCTGAATCGAAGATCCATCTTGACATCCTGGGCCTTCCTTAAGAGCATTCCAATTCCTGAGATTCTACAGGCCGCATTATGGAGGAACACACCAGTCTTCGCAACCCAATACTTCAGGGCTATAACTACCCACGAAGTTGGACTTCACAAACTGGGACCCATCATCACTGCTGTAAGTGTTGTCCAGCCCCCGAAGCACATTCAGGGCCACCTAATCAGACAAAGAGATCCTGAAGCATGTTGATTTTATTAGATTATTGTAAGGCATTTTCAGGCCGATCATGCTTTTTCCTGCCGAACTGGTTCCGAGTCGATAAGTCGAAAAATGACCGGTATACCGAACCGATCGCCGTTGCAGATCTTATACCGAACCTGTGCTGATTTTATTAAACAGAAGACTTTTGCTAACTTTATCAAACTTAGCAACTTTAAAAACAAATTGTTTAACAAATATCCTTTTTTTTTTTTTAACTGTGTAAATTTCATTTACTACTTAAATAAACCCAAATAAAATAATTAACGAAATATAAGCATAAAAAGTAAATCGTTAAAAAGGTTGTTGGCTGTTATCAGTTAGGCATGTCTGGTTTTTTAGCTGGTAAGCCATTCCTGGCAGTCATGTCTGAAAATTTCATTTAATATATAAATAAAGCAGAATAAAACAATTAATTAAATCTAACATGCAAAATGTAAATCTTAAAAAAAAAAATATTTACATCTTTAGGCATGGTTATCAGTTACTCATGCCTGGTTTTTCAGTTGGTTAGCTATTCCTGGCAGTAATGGCTGCATTTAAATTTCATTTAATATATTAATAAAACCAAACAAAACTTTTAATTAAAACTAAAATGTAAAATATTAATTGTTAAAAAAAAATTTTTTTTTGTTGACTTATTCCTACTTATTCCTACTTCCTTCTTAACCGGAAATAGGCAAGGACTGACGATGTTAAACTGTGTTATCTTACATCGTCTGACAGTAGATTCGTCTGATAACGTAATTATGGGGCAGATTTCAGCTAATTCTCCAATGAAACAAGTCTTGGGTATTTTAATCTTGAGCCTACCAAATGTAGTGAATGTTTAAATCTTTTAGAAATAAAATTCAAAGGTGAAATTGTTTGGCGTGCCTAACTGACAACAACAACGTGCGATCCCCTGGAAAACGTGCCTCTAGTTAAGCCTAACTGTGTGTTTGGCATTTTTTTTGTTATAGATATAGGTAAGTTCAATCAAATTAATGCTTTTTGTTTCTTACGCCCAGAATACTAACTTTTCCAGTTAGTTCTGCATTCATGTTGCGATCAAGTGCACAGCTTGTTGGTGATCGGCAATTGTTCGGTAACTCCTCAAATTTTGACCGGCAACCGATTTTAACCGATCAGGCTCTGATCGGCAAAAATCGGTTCGGCAAAATCGGCTCGGTACACCCTTAGATTATTGCTTAAGTCTGTGACTTTTTTGGAGACCAGCTTCTAACCCCTGGGGAACCCATCAGGTGGTGTTCACCGCCATATTGACGACTTCTACTGTAAATGCTCAAATTTACAGGTAATGGATATTTTCGTAGCAATAGAAAGAGAGAATTGCCACTGCAACGGCTAAATTCTGTTTCTATTGCAAATGAAAATATACATTACCTGTACCCACCCTACCTCCCCTCTTGAGTCACCACCGTGACATCTCGAGAGGAATAAAAGATGCTTCTTACGTTCCTTCAGCGCTTTTATACGGAGGGAAGTAAGCATGCGCACGGGATTAGTGAGTTGGCTGGTGATTGGTTAAAATCTCTAGAGGTATAAAGCATTTGAGAATTACAATTCTAAAATTTACAGGTAATTGATATTTCCGTATGAGCTATAGAAATGGAATTTAGCCGTTGCAGCGGCAATTCTCTTTTTCAATATTAACCCCTTGACTAATATAAGGCATACTTTTTTGTTTCATATTTGTACCTTATACTGCTTATACTGCATCAAAAGCCACAACTCGGTCAATTTTTGACATTTCATTTCACCATTGAATATTTTATTCGGGAGCTATCCAGGGTTACTTGTGCCTAAGCCAGCAGCTTAGATAAATTTTACCATCCTCAATGTAATTTTTAAATGAGAGCGTAAGTTCGTTTTAATTTAATGCTGGATGCCCATAAAGAAAAAGTTGCCCACCAGGCTCCCCATTATTGTGTTGGTATCCCAAAAATGCTCCGCATCACTTTTTGCTTTGGGCACGACTTGGATTGGTTGGGTTCTAACGCTCAAGTAGAATTAGGGTTAAAACTATTTTAGTCAAGAAATTTCGGGATGTCGGATTCTGGGTTGCCAGTTTGTCTACCTTGAAAAACACCTGGCAATGGGCACCCTGATTTTGATCTACGGCCATGTGTAATTAGCCCACGGAGGAGGAGATTACGGTGATCGACTGCCTTGCCACCCACTAAAAGCTGCACTGAGAATATCCTGCTTGATTCCAGCTTTCAACTAAGGCCAACTTAGGAAGTTAAGGAACTCCAGGACTTGTACCTGATGAAGATGCTAGTATTAGTCATTGAAAATTCGCAAGTCAGTTATAAAACGGAACGGTTCTTTGTTGCATGTCATTGGACTGTGAATATGAAATCTTTTAACCAAAGTAAAGTGCAGAAAAATTGGTTTGTAGTTGCCCTTCGGAAGCATAGATTACCTGTGTTTTTTTTTAATTCTTTTCCTGAGGGATGCTCTCTCTGGAGGTTTGAAAAGTCGTCGGTAGATGACCAGCAGCGTAACCCGGTCTGCGCATGCGCAGCCCCTCTTATAAAAGCATTCAGGCGAGGCCCGCCGGGCATCTTTTTTCCTCCCCGTGACCGTGATGGTCGTGCCATGCTTCTCTTCAGCTTCGCCTTCGCCTTCACGCTAGTCACCGTCCACCTACTACTTCGCCTCCACCGGCCACCACATGTCCGGCATGTCAACAAGCCACCTGCCGCTGCTTCCGTATCTTCACCGGGCGTCACCGTAAGTCAACCGCCCACCAGCCACTTCGCCACCATCTGCCGCCTGGTCCCCGTCGATGGATCATCGAAAACACTGTTCGATTACAACACGATCGGCCTGTCAGCAAACCACCTGCCACTGCGTCTTGCACCTTCGTAGACGTCATCGCAAATCACTGCCCTCCATCCACATTGCCTCCATCTGCAGCCACTTGGCTCCCGTCGATGGATTGACTAACGCCGTTTTGTCTACCAAATGACCGGCCATTCAGTGAACCACCTGCCACTGCTTGCTTCACTTTTCCACCGCAACTAGCAACCTACTCGGATGCCACCACAAGTCGCCGCCCGGCAGCCGCTTCGCCTCCATCAGCTGCCGTCTGGCCCCCCGACGATGGATGATCTCAGCACCGTTTGTCTGCCACACAACCGGCCATTCAACGAACCACCTACCGCTGCAGGCGTCCCTCCTCCACCACTACCAGAAGCTTCGTCGGACGCCAACGCAAGTCACCAGCCGTCTGCCGCTTCGCCCTCATCTGCTCCAACTGTTGCCACCGAGGTGTGGTTGATGGATCACCGAATGCCGTTCATCGGCCACACCACCAGCCAATCAACAAACTGCCTGCTACTACACGTGTGCTTTCACCACTACCGCCAGCACCCCTAACAACACAAACTCGAAAATTGGGTTGATCTGTTGTTGTGCTTGTTTCTTCTCATCGTACCTTATCACAGCACCCCATGAGCCTTCTGTCGTTTGCCTACCACGCTGCTGACCTATCAACGAAAGGCCTGCCGCAGCATGCGTGTCTTCATCCCTGCATCCCAAACAACGCATGTCTCGAATCCGCCTTAATCTGTGATTGTGGACATTTCTCCGGCCTGCTTCGCTCATCACCTTCGCCCATTCGCACAGCCTTCGTCCATTCAATTCAACGGCCACATCTCACCACCTCCGCCCATCCTTCAACCTCTACCTCACGACGGTTCTCCTTCCGGATCTTCGCTTACTTTACACCAAAGACACGCACGGCAAATCAAGATACACAAGACGTGGTGCTTCACCCAGGACGACTTTACCCTCTCCCTTCGCCTGTCACGTCTTCACCTGTTCACATCAGCATCAAACGAAGACCATCTTCACCCTGCGTCTCGTCACCGTTCTCCACATGTTCAAGCACCCTCATTGTCAACAAGGGATTTTACTCAACACAAACTCAAAATGACGCTACTTCCCAAATTAGGCCTATTCTGTCATTATGAGCACTTTTCTCCGCCCTGGTTCACTTTAACGTCGACCACTCCGCTTCTGACTTCGCCCTCCACGACTACCGACTTGCTCTCGCCAGCAGACAACCACGCCGTTTACTCGTCTGTCACAGGCTGACCATCCGTCTGCACACTGCTACAAACTTCGAGATCAGCACAAGCCCTTAGAGTCCTCCACCACCCACGTTTGGAATCTGGACAACCATAACTTTCGGCTCCTGCCGACCAACAGCCTCTAAGAAGAACGCAGCCCCCTCCACCACGCAGTTCTCATCTTTTTTTTTGTTTTTTAACCAATGCCGCCATAAACAACACCACTCCAAGCCACCACACTTTGCATGAGGTCTGTAAACATCACAACACGAATTACTGCAAACTCCTCGGTATCTGAACTCCACAGCTGCCGAGGACAGCTCATCAACAGCACACTGTCACCGTCACCACACAGCCATCTTCACCTTGACCGGCCGCTTCGCCCACCTCGCCCTCACCAACACAAGCCCGACAATCAGTTCACAGCTGTTCTTCCCAAAGAAAATCTTCCCTTCAATCCATTTTCTTTGCGGAGACAAGTCATTAAAACCAGGGTCATCAAGGGCACTTTTGGCTAACGACACCCTTCCTTACGCTAGGAAACTGAACCGCAACTCCCGAATCCCCCTGACATCTGCCTCAACACTCCCAATGATGTCTTCACCAGTGACCCTTTACCCTCCCAAGGCGTTCCATGGATCACGACAACAACAAAGCCCACTTTTAAAATCCCGGGTCCTCAAATCACAGATGCTCACCCTCGACTCTCAATCTAATTCCCATACAAGTTAGGAAACGTCAACAACCACCTGAATATCAAGATCAACGGCCATCATTAAATCTTCCAAGCACACCCCAGCCTGAGATGGGACCAAACCCTTCTCGCATCATGTCCTATCTCTCTTGCAACGCTTTGATCTTCACAATCTCACCATTTCACAAACTATACTCCATGGCAAATCTTGCCACACTTCAAATGAGCGTCAAGACCCGTACACCATTTCGCATCAACCATTGGAGAAGCCACCCAGGCTGGAAAACAACACCCATGAACATCACACTTCCTCACGAAACCACACCATGATGATCCGTCATCACAACACCAGAAAATCGGTGCCTCTCCATGAAAAACCGGAAAATCTCACCTCTTCACACACGCACTATGACCAGGCAAGACCTCACACCCAAGTCCAAGAATGGGTGAAGACAACTGGGATTTCTTCCACACCCTGGACCTCAAGATCACCTGGGAAGTCCTCAATCATCTCGACCCCCCCCCCCACCAACAATCCAAACACTCCCAAGGAAGACAAGTCAATCCACAATCCTCCTATATCAGACCTTCTAAGCTTCTTCAGCATCTCACTAATTCAAGGTCCCAACAGGTCAGCAATTCAAACCTACAATGCAGCACTGTCCCTGCGTCAAAACAGCAGGTAACTTCCGATTCATCGCTCTGATTGAATCTAACGAGAACCTCTCGACCACCCTGTGTTCTCGATTCAAAGCACCTCAGGGATCGCCTCAACACTGTAACACCAACTCTCTAACCAAGAGAACAACACTCCTCACCATTCTTGCCACAACCAAAGCTGCAGCGGAATCCTAGCCGCCTCATCCGTCCCGCACACCTCCTTTTCCGCAAAGATTCCTCGGCAATTCAACTCAATACAAGAACCGCCTTCCGAGTCAAACCCAAAGATCCGCAAGACTTCACAATCAACTGTCACACCTACACTCAAGAACATCACGGGCGTCGAACCCGAAAAACTACTCTGCCCAAAAACTCGCCTTATGGTTGATATCGAAACGACAAACACCTGGAATTTCTCAAAGGATGAAAACCAACTCTTCCTTCCCCTTCAAATCTTCCTCCGGCGTAACATCTGCAATGATGATCGCCTACATGGATCAAGCCTGTCATCAACAAGGCCAACAAAGACATCAACAAATGACCATCAAACATCGACAAAGGGCATCTGAACTTGAACCAATACCGACACCAGGACATGAATTAAGACTGACATTGGCACACTAGGCCTTCGAGTCTCAGACGTCATGGAAGCTGCATTATGAAGAAATCAATCAGTCCTTCATAAGCCTTTTCCTCAGGGACACGACAAAGCAAGAAAATGGATTACACTGTCCAGGACCCACCATCGCAACCAGATGTGTCATCCCCCCCCCCCCCTCCCCTTAAGTGCTAAAAACATCCGATGCCTTGAAGCAGATGTCCTAAAGTTAAAGCAAGACTCATCCGAAACATTCAACCCTTCATGTTTTCAATAAGTGCGGAAAATCTGATTTTTTTTTTGGGGGGGGGGCAGCTCGTAACCCTAGGAAACCGTCAGGTGATACCCACCGCTATGTTTGACGAGGTCGTCTGTGAATGCAAAAAAACACAGGTAATCTGTTTCCAAAGGGCAACTAGAAACTAGTTTTTTCCCCCCCCCCCCCAACCTATCTGGCCGGCTGAAAATTGTTTCTATTGCCTGGAGGTAACATACGTTACCTGTACCCTCCCTACCTCCCCTCTTTAGTCACCACCTGACTGATCGAGAGGGGAAAAAAGTTGGCAGGCGGGCTTCGCCTGAATGCTTTTATAAGAGGGGCTGTGCATGCGCAGACCGTGTTACGCAGCTGGCCATGTACCGACGACTTTTCAAACTTCCACAGAGCAGCATCCCTCAGGAAAGGAATGCAAAAAAACACAGGTAATAGCAAACCGGTTTCGAATACGATGAGAGTTAACGGAATCACTTTCTAACTCACTCGACATGATACACACTCAAGTCTCAAAACAACGAAAACAGCAAATATTTTCGCGAATTTTCGACAGCTGTGAAAATTTCGTAGGAATTTCTCCTGCTGTCTTCTCCTGATGGTCGCGTGGCTCCATCGATTGCTTACAGGAGTGCAATGTGATGTAACTAGAAGTGAACTTTTCTTTTATCACTGAAGAAGACAGCAGGAAAATTCCTACGAAGAACTTCCTACGAAGATTTTCACAGCTGTTGAAAATTCGTGAAAATATTTACTGTTTTCGTTGTTTTGAGACTAGAGCGTGTATCATGCCGAGTGAGTTAGAAACATAGGTAATGCATGTTTCCTCCAGGCAATAGAAACAATTTTCAGCCGGCCAGACAGGAGGGCCGGCAAAATACTGTTTTTATCATACAAAGGTAAATAAATTAGGATAGACAGAAACTAATTTTATCTTTAACTATCCATAATCCATATCTAAAATATGCAGTGCAACGCCGAAATACAGTAAAATCGCTCTACCTTATATGACATAATAATTACAATGAGTTGGTGAACTGCAACCTTTAAAGAATTTTATTGTTTTAGCTTGTCTAGTATTGTTAGAACTAGGACGGTACATATCTGATCACTTTCACACTGTTAATTTTTTGATTAACGAAATCATTATTGGCAAATGCTTTTGCATTTGTTTGTCTTGCGTTGGTCCAAGAATTTCAACTCCACAGTCACAAGTCCTGCCGTCTAGAGAATTAATCCCGTTAATAAAATTCTTTTTTCCTTGTAGTGTGGGTCATTTGACAATTGTGCAGCGTGCTTTACATCGTACAAACTGCTGATGAGTTTTCATTAAATAAAAACAAAGTAGATAACTTTCAACAGTAGTTAATGTCTATTATACTTTGTGTCGGCCTGATAAAATAAGAGGACTGAACTGCATTTTATGCTAGTAATGAATTTATTGTACTATGCTTCCAATCTATGAGGCCGAGTGCCCTTCAAAATAAAACTAAAAGCATTCGCAGATGATATCCGGCACTTATGCAAGCTCGCTTATGCATGAGCAGTCTTAGTTTGATTATCAACAGTGATTGAACTTAACTTGCACGTTTGGCTTAAAGTGTTGGCACATGCAGGAAAACTGCTAGGCTGGGCTGGAGCATACACCCAAAACGTGCTCCAGCCCAGCCTAGTAGTTTTCCTGTTCCCAAAACAATTGTTTAAACATCCTAACTTCTATTACTAAAAAGTTATGTCACCCCGTTACCTATGGATGTTTGGAGAAATGTTTTTTTGTTCCCGTTGAAAAGATCCATTACCTGATTTATCCTTCTATACCAATTTTATCCTTCTGAAGGCTCAATCCCTAGCGATGAAAAGTTGGCTTCCGTGCCCGTAGGTCCCTTCCGCGCGTGCCTCTATTTAAAGCGCCCGAAGCGAGCTCTCCCATGAAGAAACATCTCTACATCTCTGCGATAAGGATCGGAATAGAGGGTACTATAAGCGCATGCGCAACTATCAGCTCTATTTAAAGTTAACAGACTACCACTGGAGGGATTTAAGGTTACCAAACAACTTGTTTTACACAAAATTCGTTTACACTGAAGGGTTTAGAGATGGAACCCATAACTTAAACATATTATACAACACTGGGAGGTTTTGTGGATAATAACGCAACAACCGTTTAACGACGGTGCTTACCTTTTTCGCAGAGGGGTAGACAGACAAATTTTTTGCAGGAAAAATGTTTCGTAAAAATCTTAAGAAGGGCCAACCGGGAACAAGTTGCAACCCCCGTAGAATACTCCTAATGAATATTTAATTAGTGTCATTACAGTCTTTTATAATAATAAATAGATGGGGCCATAGCGACTAAGGCGCTATGCAAGTGATCTGGGGGCGAACTGGGTAGCTGGTTCGAATCCGGGTCATGCCACTCCGACGAAACGTAAGTGCATAAAGGTGGCTTACTGAACTACGTTACTTCTAGTGTATGATTTTCGCTGTTGCCTTAATTTCCAATTTTCCTAGTTACAGTCTTTGACAATTTTCTCCCACAAAGGGAGACGTTAATAGTGACAAAAAGAGTAAAACATAGGCACTTAAAATTTAGGTGTAGACTGTAGAGTTCCGAAACGGGAAATAGCTGAAAGTTCCTTTTGGTGTGGTTACACTTTCAATATACCACTTAACAAAATTTAAAGATAAAAATTAATTTCCAGTCAATTTGGTTAACGGCGGGTGCTACGACGGGGAAGGTGCTTGTAGCATCGCCGGTCGCCTGGTGTAACTGAATCTTCCTTACTATTACTTTTGGTACTTTTTGGTTGAAACAAGCACAACGGCTACAGTCCCGGTGTAGGGAATGGAGCTATAATGTCCTAATCACGTAGGCTAACTAGTAATAATAAGTGGTAACGCTGCCACCAAGGTGGGAATTAGGCTAGCTAAGTTAAATTGGAAGAGAATTGTCTTAAATACTAACTTCTAGCGAACGACGGACGAATAAACCAACTGGGTTTTAAACTCCTGGTTTTATTTTTAAACAAACATGTCAAAAAAATATACCGCACTTTACATTTACATTTGGCAAATTTACAACTGAATTAGTTCATAAGTAACAGGGGGAATTTACATTAAATTCAACTTGAACAGTTACTATGTTCACTTAAAACAATTTCAAATAGAAACAGTGATTTTCTTAGGCACAAGGGGATTTCGCAAAAGAGCCCTCTAAATTACGAACAGCCTCGGCTGTGTAGTAATAGTAGACCTGGGTTACAGTTATTTTTCTAAGTGTATACGCTAAGCATTAAACCTCCTAGAGCTGCTGTTGATAAGTCAACTCCTTAAATTATAAAAGCCTCGGCTACATATAAAGTCGATCCGAGCGTTTAACCAAAGCAACCTTCCACGAAGATCAAACCGTCCTTGTTTACTTTAAACTGCGTTTAAAAAAAACATGAAAAAAAAGCTGGTTTTTAGTAAGGGACCGTGAACCCTTAAATTACGGCCGCCAACGTCCGAAATGCCGTTTGGCTTGACGCACCATAAAATTAACTACTAAAGCTACAAGGTTAAGTTTAAAATTAAACTATAAATTTTGACGTAAAGTCCAAAAAATAAACTTTTAAAGTTAAACTAAGTTGAAATACGAACCATTACTTTTGCCCGGCATGGCAACAATCGGACCGCGGCATCTCCACGCCCGACCGGCGTAGCGACCTCTAGCTTTGAGTATCCTGAGCTGTGCTAACGAGTGAGTCTGGGGCTGGGGTTATATACTCATTACCGGAAGTTGGCGCGGATGCCGAGGATAGCTGCGGAGGGGACGAGCGGGGAAGAGAAGGCGGACATCTTGGAGGAGGAGAGACTGACCTAGATCGGCCGAGCTGCCACTACCGGAAGTCGGAATGGCAGCGCGGACGGCTAGGGTAGCTGAGCGCTCTGGTTGGATGGGAATTGCGGAGGTTGAATTGACAAAGAGAATTGCCGACTTTAAACATTAGAGGCCTGGTTTTGAATGTGCAAGTGAGTTTTCAACTCAGAACAACGTGATTTTTAGGCCTATTAAAATAAACTACGATGTTAAGCATCGCAACTATTGAAGGAGGGGGGGGGGATGAAGCGTAATGCACAGAATAATTATTTGACTTTGGGAATGAAACTGCTATTTACAATGCAAGTTTTTAACGCAGGAAAGCTAGTTTGTTTTCGTTTTAGAGGTTTGCTACAGTCGGAGTTTGGATGGAGATGCTATAAAAAATAGACATAAAAATATACACTGGGTCCGTAAAAATAAACAAACATAAATATTGGAGCTCCGGTAGGGTTCATGGCAAGAAGTTAAGTTTACCAAAATGCATTAAGTGCACAAATCAAAAGATTAAATGTTCCAGCTAGTTTTTAAAGGGCTATATCGCAGTTTAGGTTAGTTTTAAACTAGTTTGAACATCGAACATTTTTTATAAATAATCTAAGTCGTCACCTGTTACAAATAAAAAATATCGTGTGTTTTCAACATCTACAACATAACTAAGCTGAAAAAGTGTTTCGGCTTTATGCCGAAATGTACGTAATGTACAATATTTACATTTTTAAAGTGAAATCGCCATATAGACGATTGTTCTTCTGGTGTGGAAGAATACTGCCCTCAGGTTTTTTCTTCGGCGGTGTTGAGGTATCCTCTCCACGAGCGTCTGATACGAGACCGCGTTTACACGCCCCCACGCGGAGGACTCTATTTGGGGTTTCTGTCGAACTCCAAATAAGTGCTATAACAGAAAAGGTCAGTGCACACAAGACATGCCAAAGAACAAGACTGCCAAGCCACGTAAAATAATTGCATTAATTAATGCACCAAGGAATACACCTTCTGAGGAATACACCTCCCGTGAAATACATCACCGCAAGTTATAAAATACACTGTTTACAAAAAATAAAAAAAAAACATTTTATATTTTTGGGGGACTGACGTTTTTGTGGCTCAAGAAATTTTTGTAAATAAAAATTACAAGTTTAAAGGGACACTAGTTGCAAAAATTAACTGAGTGCTGTCCGCGCTGGCCGGACAGGCCACAAAGTCGTACAGGCCACAAAGAAAATTGGAGCAAACGAAAGTTTATATAAATAAAAACGCAAATTTTGACCATAAAGGATCACATTTAAGGGTTTTTGTAGCTGGTAATTCAAATGAGATAGTCGCCACATTTAATGCTCTAACCAGTCAGCCGTGCACAGAAAGGTCTTTTATTTTTGTGGGAAAGCCTCGAAAAAAAACCCTGGGTGCACTCCTTTGGACCTAGCTTGCGATAAGGATCGGAATAGAGGGTACTATAAGCGCATGCGCAACTATCAGCTCTATTTAAAGTTAACAGACTACCACTGGAGGGGTTTAAGGTTACCAAACAATTTGTTTTACATAAAATTAGTTTACACTGAAGGGTTTCGAGATGGTACCCATAACTTAAACATATCATACATCACTGGGAGGTTTATGGATAATAACCAGCAACCTTTTAACGACAGAGTTGACCTTTTGCACTCAGAGGTGAGACAGACAAATTTTTTGCAGAAAAAATGTTTCGTAAAAACCTTAAGAAGGGCCAACCGGGAACAAGTTGCAACCCCCGTAGAATATTCCTAATGAATATTTAATTAGTGTCGTTACAGTTTTTGACAATATTCTCCCACATAGGGAGACTTTGATAGTGACAAAAAGAGTAAAACATAGGCACTTAAAATTTAGGTGTAGAGTTCCGAAACGGGAAATAGCTGAAAGTTCCTTTTGGTGTGGTTGTACTTTCAATATACCACTTAACAAAATTTAAAGATAAAAATTAATTTTCAGTCAATTTGGACTGAAAATGACGTGTTTTAAAAAAATAATGTTTAAACAAAATACCTGCTGAGAGTGTCAGCGTTTACGTGTAACTTTCCAGGTTTGTATCTAACTTCGTAGTCGTAATCCTGTAGGGTTAGGCTCCACCTAAGCAATCTGGGATTTTTGCCAGACATTTGCTTGAGCCAGTGCAACGGGTTGTGATCGGATTCTATGACAAATTTTGTTCCATAGATGTAGGGACGCAATTTGGCAACGGACCAGATCAAACACGCGCATTCTTTTTCTGTCGTACCTTAGTTTTGTTCACGTGCTGTCAGTTTACGTGAGACGTAGAGACAGGGGTGTTCATCTTCTCCAAACACTTGTGACAAAACACAACCCATACCACGATCTGAACAATCACACTGCAAAATAAATTGTTGTGTGAAGTCGGGGCCTCTTAGAACGGGAAACGTCACTGAAGAGTTTTTCAACGTGTCAAAAGCAGATTGCTTTGACTCATCCCAAATGACGGGATCGGGTGCATCCTTTTTCAAGGAGTCTGTGAGACAGGCACAAATTTCAGAATAGTGAGGGACATACCTTTGGTAATATGCTACCAAACCGAGAAAAGAACGGACATCTTTCTTAGTTTGTGGTCGTGCGAATTTTTGCACGGCCAAGACCTTCACCTCGGAGGGTGTACGAGATCCATTGCCAACTTCATGGCCAAGGAAAGTAGCTTTGCTGTAAGCGACCTGCGATTTCTTGACATTTACCGTCAATCCAGCCTTCTTGACAGCAGAGAGGAAATTATGAATGTTTTCAAGATGCTGTGGCCACGTTTCGGCCCCTACAGCAGTGTCGTCTTGGAAGGGTGTGACAAACTCTTCCATGCCACGAGTGACATTGTCCATGAGCTTCTGAAAGCAGAATGGAGCGTTTTTCATCCCCATGTTCATCATGAGGGGAGCAAACTTCCCAATGGGAGTTGTGATGGTGGCGGCCATTGATGCCTGTGGCGTCAAGCGCACTTGCCAAAATCCACGGTTGAGGTCAAAAATAGAGATAAACTTCCACTTAGCTGCACGCTCAATACATTCCTCAATGTTGGTAATTGGGTAATCTTTGGTTACCGTATTGTTGTTCAGTTCTCTGTAGTCTGCTACAGGACGTGGGCTGGCATCTTCTTTTTGAACGATGATCATGGGTGAACCATGTGGGGAATCGGTTTCAACGATTAAGCCCAAGTCAAGCATACGCTTGATTTCAGTGACTATCAAATCCCTTTCGAATTTCGCGTGGCGATAATACTTACAGGGTTTGACTTTGGAATCGACTAATTCAACGTCATGTGTGACAATATCAGTGCGTCCTGGCAAAGTAGAAAATACACCGTCTACTCTTTCGAATACCTCAAGGATGTCGTTCTTCTGCAACTCAGTCAAGTTGCCTGTCTTTTTGAAAAGACTCATGGCGGCCTTAGCAGTAAGGTGGCCATCTCCAGGCTGACCTGTCCATACATGGTCGGTGTGAGGAAGCTCACGATCTTCACTGTAAGAATGATTACTAGACCCCTCCCTAGGCAGGTAGGGCTTGAGAAGGTTTACATGATATATGGTTTCTTTCTGTAAACCGAACGATTTTTTTACAAGATAATTAGTATCTGATAATGGTTTTAAAACTTCACAGGGTCCATCCCAATAAATGTCTAACTTATTGGTGCGTGCTGGTTTAAGGACTAGGACCTTATCACCAACTTTGAACTTACGTTCAACTGCCTTGAGGTCGTAATAGGATTTATTTATTTGTTGACTACGAGTGATGCTCTCTTGAGAGAGTTCACGAGAATACTGGAATCTCTGGAGCAAGTCCAAGATGTATTCTAACACTGAGGGATGAACGTCGGGTTCAATCCAATGGCTTTTCACCAACTCCAGTGGGCCTTTGAGGTTGCGTCCGTATACTAACTCGGCTGGAGTGAAGCCAGTGCTCTCATGTGGAGCAGTTCTCAGGGCAAACATTGCTCCTGGCAGGCACCTCTCCCAATCGTGGGGATGCTCATAACAGACAACTCTTAGCACCGCTTTGAGCGTCCTGTGGAAACGTTCCACGCTGTTAGATTGCGGGTGGTTTACACTAGAGTTAACACACTTTATACCGCACTTTTCTAAGAAAAGAGTTGTAAGTTCCGATATGAAACAAGAGCCTAGGTCGCCTTGGAGCACGGCTGGAAAGCCTAACCTAGAAAACACAAGGAGGAGCGCATCTACAACGCTCTGGCTGTTGGCCTCTTTAAGGGGCACGGCCTCGGGAAACTTTGTTGCTGGGTCAAGTAAAGACAAGATATACTTATAACCAGCCTTACTAGCAGGCTTGATGGGGCCTACGATATCGATTACGTATCGGTTGAACGGCTCGTCATCCATGGGCACTAGCACCATAGGGGCAACAAACTTCTGACCAGATTTACCATTTTTCTGGCAGGTTAAACATGTGGATACAAAATTGTCAATGTCGGTTAAATAATGTGGCCAGTAGAAGTTAGTCAACACTCTATCCTTCGTTTTGGATCGGCCTAGATGCCCAGCCCATGCATTTGCATGTGCGGTGTTTAAGACTAAATTTCTACACTCTTTAGGAAGCACTAGTTGTTTCTTGATTGACGGTCTTCCTAAAGGCCGAAAGGGCTTACGGAAAAGCAATCCTTTCTCGATGAAGAACTGTTTGTTCTCATCCTGCTGGTTCAGCGGGAGCTCAGCAGTTTGCCAACATGGTTTTAAAGTTGGGCAGTATAACTGCAACTTGGCAAATTCGGGTTTGTCAACCCTCAGTAATTTATTTAACTGATCTGACTGTGGACCTAAAATAGCTGAATCTAGGCTATCAACCATAGGTGAAACAAAACCTTCCTGTGAAGGGGAAACTACAGTAGAAATAGAATCACTATCCGAGTCGTCTTTACTCTCAGATTCGATCTCACGATATTTGGGTTTAGATATCGGGAGCTGCTGTTCCGCACGAGTTTGGGAACGAGTGATGGCGTTAGAGTAAGGGGGCAGGGCCTTTAAACCTTTTTCTTCTAACACTGTTTGAGAGGGCACACCCAAAAGCATTTGGAAATGTGGACCAACGTGATCCAAAACGAGGGCCTCGGATTTGATTTTACCGTAAAACTTCAATCACGGCAATTGCGTGAGCGGTCGTCTGCTCTGAGAGAGCGTTGTGACAATGTGTATATTCACCCGTGAATTGCTCGGGCTTCACAAAATCCCTTGCAATGACATCGTGTGTCGAGCCTGTGTCTCTTAAGACCAGACATTTTGATCCATTCACTGTCCATTCGTGAATGTGTTTAGAAAGAACCAATTCGGGAGGATTATTGCTAACAAAGTTACACTCTGCGTTAGAGGCTGGGTTTCCCTCTTGAGCAATACGAAAACGACATTCGGATTTCTTGTTCTGTTTTGTTACAAAAAAAACAAGTACCTTCAAACTTAGGCCTTCTAGGCCTGTCAAACTCACGGTTGGAGTAGTGGTTGCTGGCCGAGTCTCCTTTACTCGGATCGGCAGAAGATGCTGCAGTACCGGCCGGTTTAGCTGCAGTGGAAGAGGCTCGGTGGCCACTTCGGAAATTGGAGGAAGCTTTTGAAGCTTGTCAAGACGACGACGCACTAGGTTGTGCCTTCCCTGGTTTAGGGGCCATGTCCGCAGAAATCTGTTTGTTTCTGGTCGTGAACTTATCGCAGAGTTTGGCTGCTTTGCGCAGTTCCAGTTTTTATCTGGTCCGGCAACCATTTGCGTAAAGCAATGGGACATGATTTTGTAAACTGCTCAAGCATAACTAAATTAGCTAATTTGTCTTAGCTGCTATTCACTTCAGCTAAAGACACCCATCTTGAAAATAGGGTTTCGAGTGCGAACGCATGTTCGTGGAACAATTGTTCGGGGCCACGTTCGAGTGAACGAAACTGGGCTTGTACGGCTTCCTTAGTCTGAACAAACCTTTCCAGTAACCTGATTCTACTAAATCATAATCGTGCATTTCTACGATCGACATTTGATCACATACTTTATTCAAAATTTCACCGAGAAGGGGCTGTATTCCGACGACCCATTCTGTTTTGTCAATTCTTTGTGTTTCCATAGTTTTCTCAAAAATCTTAAAAAAAACTATTAATTTCCGATTCGGAAGTCCATCTATTTACAAGCCTGACAGCGTCAGCAATTTTACCCGGTTTATTTACGGGAACACTGGGATTTGGGGGTGTTACGGTACCACTACTAGAGTTTGAACTACCATTAAGATTTGCAGCCGTTAGCCTTGCTAGTTCGATCTGCTTATTTAGTTTTAATAATTCACGAGCACTAGCGCGTTCGCTAATTTGTGCTTCTTGCTCCTTTAATAGAGCGTCTCTATGCCTGATTTGGGCCTCTTGGTCCTGTAACGCTAGTTCGTGAGTCATGCGACGGTCTGCATTAGCTGCGTCTTGAGCTCGGCGTTTGTCGACGTGCGCCATTTCTAAAGCTCTTAATCTTAATTCTTCTGTTTTCAGCGCGAGCTCTTGCTCTTTGGCTGCTAACTCTTTCTTTTGAAAAATGATAGCTTCTCTTGTCTCTATAGCCGGGGCTAGTTCGTCAGAGAGATCGTCAACGGAAATTTTTTATTCCTCGACGGCATTTTTCAAAATAGTCACCGATTCGTGACGGGTTCAAACAGGCCTTTTTAAGGTCTTTATACTGAATGTTTTTTAACTACTTCTTCAAAATCCTCTATGTTGGACATTTTTAACTTTAAGCTTCAAAATAAAACTCGTATAAATGAAACTTCATTAAAATGCAGCCGTAAATTAATTTTACTTTTAATTGAGTAGAGAGTTACTAAAAACACTTCTCTCCCAATTACGGTTAAGTTTTTAGCAAGAAATACACTTATTTTAGAACCCTAGCACTCAGGTGTATAAACAATTAAAATACCTAAAAGGCTCTTAACTATAACACTCGGCTTGGCGGCCTTAAGCATATCTTATGCACACTTACCCCGTACACAACCACTGTGCGGTCAGTCTAGTCCAAATCCACACTTCCCGCCTGACAAATGAATTGGCTGGCACACTTCTACTGTAGTAGGACGTCTGGTTGAAGGCCTACTTCACTGGAACGATGGTTGGCGTTGTCCAAGGTCCACTGAATACGGCGACGGAGCTTTCTTCCCACGAATGGTGAAATCCTCCTCGCTGTTGACGGTCCACGGCTTGTTGATTTCCAGGGGGGGGGATCTGCGATCCGTGCTTCTCGGCTCCGGAACGGCTTAGTTGCGGGCGCTGATGACGGGCACTGTTGTGAGCAGTGCGGACATCGGGATTTGCCTTGTTAGTGACGGCAAGGCTAACATCTTTTTCGGCATTGATTGTAGCTACAATGCGGGCATCTGCTTCTGTGACTATAGTGTCTGAGTCACGGACGTCTTTGTTGAAGGATTGTTCAACACAAATTGCATAGTAGCCGTCAGGAGGGGAAACGCTTGAAGGAACAGCACCTGTTCATCCCACCGCCGCCACCATTTGTAACGGCGGGTGCTACGACGGGGTAGGTGCTTGTAGCATCGCCGGTCGCCTGGTGTAACTGGATTTTCCTTACTATTACTTTTGGTATTTTTTGGTTCAAACAAGCACAACGGCTACAGTCCCGGTGTAGGGAATGGAGCTACAATGTCCTAATCACGTAGGCTAACTAGTAATAAGTGGTAACGCTGCCACCAAGGTGGGAATTAGGCTAGCTAAGTTAAATTGGAAGAGAATTGTCTTAAATACTAACTTCTAGCGACCGATGGACGAATAAACCAACTGGGTTTTAAACTCCTGGTTTTATTTTTAAACAAACATGTCAAAAAAATATACCGCACTTTACATTTACATTTGGCAAATTTACAACTGAATTAGTTCATAAATAACAGGAGGAATTTACATTAAATTCAACTTGAACAGTTACTATGTTCACTTAAAACAATTTCAAATAGAAACAGTGATTTTCTTAGGCACAAGGGGATTTCGCAAAAGAGCCCTCTAAATTACGAACAGCCTCGGCTGTGTAGTAATAGTAGACCTGGTTTACATTTATTTTTCTAAGTGTATACGCTAAGCATTAAACGTTTAATCAAAGCAACCTTCCACGAAGATCAAACCGTCCTTGTTTACTTTAAACTGCGTTTAAAAAAACATGAAAAAAAAGCTGGTTTTTAGTAAGGGACCGTGAACCCTTAAATTACGGCCGCCAACGTCCGAAATGCCGTTTGGCTTGACGCACCATAAAATTACTAAAGCTACAAGGTTAAGTTTAAAATTAAACTATAAATTTTGACATAAAGTCCAAAAAATAAACTTTTAAAGTTAAACTAAGTTGAAATACGAACCACTACTTTTGCCCGGCATGGCAACAATCGGACCGCGGCATCTCCACGCCCGACCGGCGTAGCGACCTCTAGCGTTGAGTATCCTGAGCTGTGCTAACAAGTGAGTATGGGGCTGGGGTTATATACTCATTACCGGAAGTTGGCGTGGACGCCAAAGATAGCTGCGGAGGGGACGAGCGGGGAAGAGGAGGCGGACATCTTGGAGGAGGAGAGACTGACCTATATCGACCGAGCTGTCACTACCGGAAGTCGGAATGGCAGCGCGGACGGCTAGGGTAGCTGAGCGCTCTGGTTGGATGGGAATTGCGGAGGTTGAATTGACAAAGAGAATTGCCGACTTGGAAACGTTAGAGGCCTGGTTTTGAATGTGCAAGTGAGTTTTCAACTCATAACGGGATTTTTAGGCCTATTTAAATAAACTACGATGTTAAGCATCGCAACTATTGAAGGAGGGGGGGGGGAATGAAGTGTAATGCACAGAATAATTATTTGACTTTGGGAATGAAACTGCTATTTACAATGCAGGTTTTTAACGCAGGAAAGCTAGTTTGTTTTCGTTTTAGAGGTTTGCTTTGGTCGGAGTTTGGATGGAGATGCTATAAAAAATAGACATAAAAATATACACTGGGTCCGTAAAAATAAACAAACATAAACATTGGAGCTCCGGTAGGGTTCATGGCAAGAAGTTAAGTTTACCAAAGTGCATTAAGTGCACAAATAAAAAGATTATATGTTCCAGCTAGTTTTTAAAGGGCTATATCGCAGTTTAGGTTAGTTTTAAACTGGTTTGAACATCGGACATTTTTTATAAATAATCTAAGTCGTCACCTGTTACAAATAAAAAATATTGTGTGTTTTCAACATCTACAACGTAACTAAGCTGAAAAAGTGTTCGGCTTTACGCCTAAAGGAATAATGTACAATATTTACATTTTTAAAGTGAAATCGCCATATAGACGATTGTTCTTCTGGTGTGGAAGAATACCGCCCTCAGGTTTTTTCTTCGGTGGTGTTGAGGTGTCCTCACCACGAGCGTCTGATATGAGACCACGTTTACATTTGTACTGAAACTGACGTGTTTTAACAATTTAATGTTTAAACAAAATACCTGCTGAAAGTGTCAGCGTTCATTACACAACTATCCAGGTTTGTTCAATGAAGCAGTTTAAAGTTTGCAAACTTTAAAAGTAATAAACACGATTTTTGGTGTTTAGGTTAGGTGTTCATAGATGTATCCACTTTTGTAGCGGCGTAGAATTACTATTTAAAAAAACTTGAAAGGGAAACTAGTTTGTTAGGTTTCCGGTTTTTAGTGTAGAAAAAAACTTAACTTGTAGAAATTTACACATTACTAGGGTTAAACTGGGTGGCTTGCACCAGTTTGCACAAAAAAAACTATTTTTAGGAGAAAAAAACTACTCAAGTTTTAGTTGTTTAGTTTGGAGACCATTTAAAGGTTTTACTTACTCCCTACTGGTAAAATTACATTTTAACTTTCGGTTAGGTTAGCATTACAACCTTAGTTTCAACTAAAAAAAACCAATTATTTTAGTTTAAAGAGTCATAATTGTGGTGATCAAGCACAAAAATTACACCTTTTTATCCAAGATAAAAGCTTAGCAACAAAACATCGGGTCCTAATGTAAAAAAGGATCAGAAAAAAAAACTGCAATTAAGTTTTCACTACTGGCATACCGATTTAATTTCATTTAAAATCAGTCAAGCTGTCTGTACTAACTTTTAGGTTAGGGGACGATTTACTTCGTGACACAAGCCAACTTGCAAGCTGGTTTCTTTAATTTCTGGCCAATTGGACATGAACAAACTGCGGCTCATATCATTATCAGACAAGCTACGTTTCAGATTACCTTTTAGATGTGTGTTGGCCTTATGGCGACACTGTAGCCAATCGAGGATCGTTGGGGCGTGGACAGTTTCCACTTGTTGCTGTTGTACTTGGTGCTGGCCAGAAGGATTTGTAATGAGATCCCTCCCATCCAAAACTTTGGTACTCGGCGACCGATCGACGATTGGTTGCCGTTCGTTAGGCGTCGGAGAGTCTCGCAACGCTTGGGACTTGACCACTCCCGTGGGGCTGGGCGGGGTCTGTTTACGTGAGCGCTTTTTTGATTGACGTGCTCGGGGGGCTGACATATTTGCAGCGTTGGGGGCAAAATCTCGAGGCTGGTTTACCGTTTGGTTTAACAAATTAATCCCTGGGATTCCCAAAACCACATCGAAAATAGGCCTAGATGCTTTCGAAACGCAAGCTACTGTTTTTAACATTGCTCCATTTGTTAATTTTAAACCTAGGTTTACCTGTTCTAACACCACTATGTCGCTGCTTAGAATAGTGTGACACTTACATTTTTGCTTTAGGCGGGGCCAACCTTTGGCCAGTTTGGCACTAACGATTGAAACTGAGCTCCCGGAATCGCACAAAACTTTAATGTGATGTTTTCCTACACTAGCATCTATAGTGCTGGATTTTAAAATAGTTAGGCCATCTTTCCCCACGAGAAAGCATGCATTAGCGGATGCCGAAGCTTTGTTAAGTTCGGGGCAGCGATTGCAGAGGTGCGAGGCCGAGCCGCATACGTAACACGTTCTAACATTGTTAGATTTAACATTGTCGGTTTTATCAGTGTTAGCATCAGAGCTAATTACACTGTCACTGCTATTATTAGTCCCAGCTGGGTAAGCTAATACGTTTCGAGTTTGTTTGTTTTGTTTAGAAAAGACTTTAGAAGTCTGACTAGACGACGGAGCACTAGCTGGTGCCTTCCCTGTTTTTAGGGCCATATCTGCAGAAATTTGTTTATTTCTGGTTGTGAACTCGTCACAGAGTTTGGCTGCTTCGTGTAACGTACCAAGTTTAATTTGGTCCGGCAACCACTTACGCAGTGCAATTGGGCACGATTTAGTGAATTGCTCAAGCATAACTAAATTAGCTAACTTTTCGTAGCTGCTATTTACTTCAGCTAGGGATACCCATCTGGAAAATAGGGTTTCGAGTGCGAACGCATGTTCGTGGAACAATTGTTCGGGGCCACGTTCAAGTGAACGAAACTGAGGTTGTACGGCTTCCTTAGTTTGGACAAACCTTTCAAGTAACCTGATTTTGACTAATTCATAATCATGCATTTCTACAAACGACATTTGATCACACACTTTAATCAAAATCTCTCCTAATAGGGGTTGGAGTCCGACCACCCATTCTGTTTTATCAATTCTTTGCGTCTCCATAGTTTTCTCAAAAATCTTTAAAAAACTATTAATTTCCGATTCGGAAGTCCATTTATTTACAAGTCTGACAGTGTCAGCAATTTTACCCGGTTTATTTACGGGAACGCTGGGATGTGGGGGTGTTACGGTACCACTGCTTGGACTTGAATTACCACTAAGATTGGCAGCCGTTAGCCTAGCTAGTTCGATCTGCTTATCTAACTTTAATAATTCACGAGCACTAGCGCGTTCGCTAATCTGTGCTTCCTGTTCCTTTAATTGAACGTCTCTATCCCCGATTTGGGCCTCTTGGTCCCGTAACGCTAGTTCGTGAGCCATGCGACGGTCTGCATTGGCTGCGTCTTGAGCTCGGCGTTTGTCAACGTCCGCCATTTCTAAAGCCCTTAACCTTAATTCTTGTGTTTTCAGTGCGAGCTCTTGCTCTGTGGCTGCTAACTCCCTTTTTTGTAGGATGGTAGCCTCTCTTTTTTTCTATAGCCGGGGCTAGTTCGTCAGAGAGATCGTCAACGGAAATTTTTTCTTCCTCGACGGCATTTTTCAAAATAGTCACCGATTCGTGACGGGTTTCACTAACGGTTAGGCCTAATTTTAAACAGGCCTTTTTCAGGTCTTTGTACTGTATGTCTCGAATGACATCTTCAAAATCATCCATGTTGGACATTTTTTACTTTAATCTTCAAAATAAAACTCTTATAAATGAAACTTCATTAAAATGCAGCCGCAAATTAATTTTACTTTAAATTGAGCAGAGCGAGTTACTAAAAACACTTAGCAAGAAATACACTTAGGTTTTAGCAAGAAATACACTTAGGTTTTAGCAAGAAATACACTTAGGTTTTAGCAAGAAATACATTTAGGTTTTAGCAAGAAATACACCTATTTCAGACCCCTAGCACTCAGGTGTGTAAATAATTAAAATACCTAAAGGCTCTTAACTACAACACTCGACTTGGCGGCCCTAAGCATATCCTATGCACACTTACCCCGTACACAATCACTGTGCGGTCAGTCTAGTCCAAATCCAAACTTCCCACCTGACGGATGAATCGGCTAGCACACTTCTACGGTAGTACTTCTCGAGTTGAGGCCTACTTCACTGGAACGCTGGTTGTTGTTGCCAAGGTCCACTGGATACGGCGACGGAGCTTACCTTCCATGAATGGTGAAATCCTCCTCGCAGTTGACGGTCCACGGCTTGTTGATTTCCAAGGGGGGTTCTGCTATCCTTGCTTCTCGGCTCCGGAACGGCTTAGTTGTGGGAGCTGATGACGGGCACTGTTGTTGTCGTCGGCAGTGCGGACATCGGGATTTGCCTTAATGGTGACTATAGTGTCTGAGTCACGGACGTCTTTGTTGAAGGATTGTTCAACACAAATGGCATAGTAGCATGGCAGGAGGGAAACGCTTGAAGGTACAGCACCTGTTAATCCCACCGCTGCCACCATTTGTAACGGCGGGTGCTACGACGGGGTAGGTGCTTGTAGCATCGCCGGTCGCCTGGTGTAACTGGATCTTACTATCTTTCATTCCGTGTTGTTTTCGAATACTTTTTCGGTTAAACAGCACAACTGCTACTGTCCCGATGTAGAGAATGGAGCATTGAAGTCCTAATCTAAGACCTGACTAGTGATAAAATAGCGGGTAACGCTGCCACCAAGGTGGGAATTAGGCTAGCTAAGTTAAATTTCAAAGAGAATTTTCTTACCTATTAACTTCTAGCAAATAACGAGCGAATAAACCGACGGACTGTAAACGAGCGCCACCGAAAAACGCCTGTTTTTCAAGAAAATTGAAATTTTTTTTTCTCTTGAGGCATCCAAAATGCCTCGCCGAGGCACATCTGGCCGTTTTTTTGTTAATGGACAGAATCATTCCAAATTTTCAACATCTATAGCTTGCCCAAATACAAGATGCTTGGGGAAGCCCAAATCCGGACTTTCCACCAGGAAGTACCAGTAATTCACGTCTGAAGATCACCCCAAAACCACATCGCACCTTCAACATGGCCGCCATTGCCATTATTTGAACGCTGTATTTATGTACTTTCATTACTCTCAATTTTCGGGCATAAAGCCCAAACTCTAGCTTAGTGGTGTTTTAGGAGAAATGTACTGAACCATGTGTCCATATAGTGACAACCATTTTTGAAGTGTGATATTTTTTATTGTGTTTGAACGATCGCAACTACTATGAAAAATTTCCACTTAGATCAGACATTGTCCGTTAACTTTAAGGTTCAAACCTCCACTTTAACTTTATGCGTTCTAGCATATAATTAAACTAAACTATTTATTCATTTATTTAGCCTTTTTATAATAATCTTTTGCCCCCGGAAACGCTACCATGTGTCCAAACGTATAAACGTAATACGACCTGGCATTCTACCGGACACGAATTTTTCAGTGTATATATGTTTATTTTAGTTCTCCTCTCAGCCCGACTTGACCCAACCAAATGCTACTGATAGCTTGAACTACTATTAAAACCAAAAGAATTTTTACAAAGATCTGTTTCCATGCAATTCCGAAAGTCAAACTGTGCATAAACTTCGAAAACCCCTTTTGCCCCCCTCCCCAGCCAAAACTAGTTGTGGTGTTTAACACTACAGTTTACCGTTAAAGCTTATTTAATTTAATAGTAATGTTCTAGACATTACCCAAAGCCAAGTAATAAGCTTTAACAAGAGCCTAAACACGTTGCAATCATGTAAATATTCAATCCGTAGCCAATAATACAAAGTAAAGGCCCATTTCCGAAAGTTCAATTGAGTGAAACTCAAAACAGGCCTATCTTTTTCCGTTTTACATGTTCCTACTCCTTCAAACGGCTCTGCACCCAGTCCCTTTGTTCAACCGACTTCTCCTCCCACTTTCCATTGTTCTCGAGGCCCTCGGCCAATCAGACCCCCGCAGCTATCCTCGACGTCCGCGCTTTCCCTCCTCTCCAGCATAAAACCCCAACCCCAGAATGCATAGTTAGCACAGCTCACAGATCTCAAGCTAGAGAAGGGTCACGCCAGTCGGGAGTGGAGACGCCATGTCCGGAGAATGCCATGCCGGGCACGATGGTAGTGGTTCGTATGTTTGTTGTTAGCTTTTGAAAATTTAATTTAGGACCCCCAAGTCTAAATTTTAGTTTAAAAACGTAACTTAAACTCTCTCTAGCTAGGGAATATTATGGTGGTGACGCCTGTAGCGGCATCTTAGGTTTCTCACCCCATAACGTCAGAGTGTTTCTCTTACTAAAAACCAAAATCTTTCTTATTTGTTTTAAACTTTAAATCAAATAACTGACGGTTTGATCTTTGTGTGGGATTCATTGGTTATTCACTCCAGACGGACTTTATAAGTAGCCGAGGCTTTTATAATTTGAGGAGTTGACTTGTAAACAGCAACTCTGGGAGGTTTAAGGCTCTGTTTTATCACTTAGAAACAAAACTGTGAAACGGTTGATCTTTCATGCGTGTTTGAAACATACTGTTTGATAGATTGTAACCAGCCGAGGCTGTTCAATCTTGCGGACGACTCTGCGGAGCGTTCAGTATTGCTTTTTCTATTCGAAAAATTAAGTGGTTGTTTTATTCTAAAACACAAACGTCGTTTTAGTCAATACTTGTGAAAACGAATTACATGTTGTAAATTCAAACCTTGTGCTTTTAAATAATTTATTTCAAAAGCTGTTCGTGCAAACTTAATGTAAAGTGTAATTTTTATATTCTCTGATGTTATAATAAAAACCAGGAGTTTTTAACTTCAGTTCGTTTGCTAGTCGATTAACTGTTTAAGTGTAAATAAATATGTAAACCATTTTTAGTTTAGCTCTTGATAAACGGTTAAATTTCCATCGCTGGTGGCAGCAAATTACCAGCAGTATTAAGGTTAGGCCCCCTTTAATTTAGGACCCTGCGCTCCATTCCCCATGCTGGGACAGTAGCCCCAGCTGTGCTTATGCCGTAAAAGTCGCATTAATCACCGCAACACCTTAAGCTGAATCTCCGTGTCAAACCAGGAAACCGGAGGCGCTACAAGCACCTGAGCCGTCGTAGCGTCCGCCGTTACAACTGGTGGGCAGCGGTGGGATGAACAGGTGCTGTTCCCGTCAAGCGTTTCCCCCCTGCCATGCTACAAGCAAGAAAACCTAGAAGGATGCAAGCCACTTCCAACTAGACGTCTGTGGTCCCGACAATACGGCCACGAAGCAGATGCCTGTGACTAAGATACACAAAGTCACGAAGTAGATGTCGTACTGAAAGCTAAAAAACAGTACAACCACCGCCCAGCAGCCCCAACAACTGCCGGCGCCAGGAAGCAGCAGCTGCCGCTTCCAGTAGACGTCTTCAAGCCGAGGACCGTCCCAACACCAACCGATGCTGTAGGAGAAGAGGCCCGCAAGGAAACCTGCACTCCGTACAGCCTAGCCGAGGATTTTGTGTTTTACACCGAGGTCCCGTGGATTAGACCGCCAGAGACAATCGACTCCAGAAATCAGTGCCGAACTTCCCGTGTTGCGATGGAAACAGGAAGGACAGACTGACCGTACAGCGATTGTACAATTGGGTGAGTGTACACGAGATATGCTTAGAGGCCGCCAAGCCGAGTGTTGTAGTTGATAGCATTTATGCAATTTAGCTATTCATATACCAGAGTGCTGGAGGTTCTTGAGAGTGTATTTTTTTTGTATCGACTTACTGGATTTGGGAGAGAAGTTTTTTAATTAATTCGCTCTGCTCAAACTTAACGTTAAATTTTAAGCGGCTGCTTTTAATTTTTGTTTCACTTATAAGAGTTTTATTTTGAAACCACGTTAAAACGTAAAAATGTCCGAAATGGATCAACTCGAAGAAATCATTCGTGATTTACAAAACAAAGACCTCAAAAAGGCATGTTTAAACTTAGGTTTTACCGTTAGTGATTCTAGAACCGAATCTCAACAAATCTTACGAGCAGCCCTCGAAGATGGCAAATTAGACTTAAACGGGTGCATTAGCACCCTGATGCATTAGCAAGCGCTATTGAAAAGAGAGAAGCTATCCTTTTAACAAAAAAAGAATTAGCCGTTAAGGAGAACGAACTTTTTCTGAAAGCAGAAGAGTTGAAGTTAAGAGCCTTAGAAGTGGCGGATGCCGAAAAACGCCGGGCTCATGAATTAACCCTTAAAGACAGGGAAGCCGCTCTTAAAGCCCAAGAAAGGGACCAAGAAGCCCAAATTAGTGATCGCGCTAGTGCGATGGAACTAGCCAAACTAGATAAGCAGCTAGAACTAGCAAAGCTAAACGCTGCTTCGTTAAATCTTAACCCCGCTCCAAACGGAGCTAACGGCGCTCCCCCAGCTCCCCCAAATCCAGTTACAAGACATGGTAAGGTTGCGGACGTAGTTCGTCTCGTCAACAATTGGACGCCTAAAACTGAAATCAACAGTTTCCTTAAGATTTTTGAACGTACAATGACTAGTCAAAAGATTCCTAGGGATCAATGGGTCACGGGACTCCAACCCCTCGTCGGTGAGGTTTTCATTAAAGTTTGCGATCAGCTAACAGACGCTGAGATGCAAGACTATGATTTAGTTAAAAATAGATTGCTTGCCCGTTTTGTCCAGACTAAAGAGTCGGTACAAACTCAATTTCGTTCTCTAGAGAAAGAGGCCGATCAGCAGTTTTTTGACTACGCGTTTGAGTTAGAAACGTTGTTCACTCGTTGGTTAGCTTTAGCTAAGGTTAACCGGGACTATGACAAACTTGTCAATTTAATGCTTTTAGAGCAATTTTATAAATCTTGCCCTACCCAACTTAGGAAATGGATCCCGGATCAAATTAGGTTAGGGACGTTGGCTGAAGCAGCCCAACTTTGTGATGAATTCACAACCCGCAATAAACAGATTGCTACCGAAGCTGCCACTCGTGCAGCCAAAACACAGCCCATAGCTGTAGCGTCGAACCAAGGTTCTAAACCTACTGGTCAACAGCGTGGTCACAACCGTAACCACAACACGACAGCTAATCCGGCCGGATCTGTCCGTGTAAACGCAGATAACCCTGGAGGGAACCCTGCCATAAACATTAGTGCTAGTGAAAAAACTAACCTAAATCAGGATCGAGTTAGGCGCTGCTACGTGTGTAACTCTCCCCAACATTTTCGTAGTGAATGCCCCGAGCTTAACTCGAAACCCCAGCAAGTTAATGCATGTTTCCCAGTAGGGAAAAATGCCAGTAAAATTCTTAAGGCTAGCACTCTGTCCGGTAGCATAGGGAAAAATAAAATTAATATTTTATGCGACTCCGGAAGCACAGTTTCGCTAGTTAGCGCTAGGCTCGCCAGAAATTGGCCACGCTTAAAACATAAGATTAAATGTAAAACTGCCTTGTGTAGTGAAGTGTTTACTTTAGATCAGGTAAATCTCAGGCTAAGGTTAGATGATGGCACCGTGTTAAAAACAGTAGCGTGCATTACACCGGTCAACAATTCGTTCTACGATGTCGTTTTGGGCGTGACAGGATTAGAATCATTAACCAAACAGCGCAGACCAGTAATCGCCACGCCCCGTGATTTTTCTCCCGTGCCAGCCGAGGTGGCTACGCCCCCCGTCAGAAACGGCCCACGTCAATCAAAGAAACGTAGAAGGCCCCGTAATCAAACCAGCCCCGCGGGATTGGTCAAGCCCCAAACCCCCACAGTGCTTCCGCCTATCGTCGTTAAGTCCTCAAGCGCAGACGAAAGGGGTCTGCTAAAAACTTCGGAGGTCAACCCATTACGAGATAATGAGACCCAAGTCCCCTCCCTTGACCAATGGATGGACTGTCGCCATCTTTGTTGGCGTAAACAATCAACGGAAAATACGTTGAACCTGCCTCGTACGGGCAAAATAAAACGAAGTTTGTCAGCTAGTGATATAAACAAAAGTTTAGTCATGTCAGATAAACCCAAGGTTAGCGAGTTTAACTTTGACGAATGGATTAAGTTACGTGAGTTAACTTCCCCCAACCATAAGTTGGAAACAAGTAATTTAAAGGTCGGCATTAAAAGTGTCCCCCCTATGTGCTTTGATTTTTTCCCAGAGTTTGGTAAAGTAAAGTTGCCTGAATTTTAATCTAATTTAAAGTCAGTGTGTTAAGCAAATAAAAAACTTAAACATAGTTTTCCCAGTCCTTTTTTTTGTTAAAAGTAGGACCGATGTTTTAGTGTGAATTCTATGTCAGTCTAGGGTGGAAATAAATGCATTTATTATGGCTCTAGCACTGAATTGGTGTTTCCAATAAAACGAAGGTTAAATACCTAACCTAAAGTAGTTTTCTCTAAATTAGAGTTTTTTTTTCTTGTTGCAAGTAAACCGGAAATCTAACCAAGTAAATTTCCCGTGCATGTTTTCTTTAAACAATGTGTAGTTTGTCGCTACAACCGTGGCTCCATCTAGGAGCAGCCAAACCTAAAATAGTGTATTTGCTGAATTTTAAATCCTAAAACTTCAGAGTCTACTGGACAAACCTGGAAAGCATCTAGTGATTGTTGCTGAATCAAGGCAGCATTTTCGTTAAACATTTAATTGTTAAACGTTTCGTTTCAGTACAAATTGACTGAAAATTATTTTTACCTGCATTTTTAATTTTGTCATTTTAGTCTGTTGAGAGCTCATCTTAAAGTAACTCTCAGTTAATTCCCGTTTTGGCCTTCACACCTAAATTTTAAGTGCCTATGTTTTACTCTTTTTGTCACTATCAACGTCTCCCTGTGTGGGAGAATATTGACAAAGACTGTAACGACACTGATTAAATATTCATTAGGAATGTTCTACGAGAGTTGCAATCTGTCCCCGGTTGGCTCTTCTTTAAGTTTTACACGAAATGGTTTTCTTCCCAAAAAAACCGTCTGTCTCACCTCTGAGTGCGAAAGGTCAACTCTGTCGTTAAAAGGTTGTTAGTTTTTATCCACAAAACTTCCCAGTGTTGTATTATTATGTTTAAGTTATGGGTCTTATCTCAAAATCCTTCAGTGTCAAATTGCCTATGTAAACAAGTTGTTTGGTAACCTAAAAACCATTCTAGTGGTATTAGTTGCTGTTAAATAGAGCCGGTGTTCTATCACGTGTTCACAGAATATTCTCTTCTAACCGCTATCGTAGCCTAGGTTGAGGGTGGACGGCAAGGTGTTTTTGGCCGTCACACAGAAAAAAAAGACGCGGCAATTGGACATAAACCGGACTTGTACGAACGATTAAGTGGCGGGACGCCTCATTTGACAGTATTCTTTTACAAAAACCCTAACTTTGTACTTTCACTTTAAAACTAGTGTGTTTTTTTTTTATAAATGTCTTTTTGCCCCATTTTCAAATACTTGTACGATATTCCTGCACCAAGCAGCGCGGACAGTATTTAGTTAATGGCTGCAAAAACATTATTTTCTATGTGTAACTTTTAATTTTACTTAAAGTTCTCTGAGCCATAAAAACGTTGGTCCCCCGAAAATACAAAAACGGCGAAGTCAACATTTATGTAAACTGTGTACTTTATTTCTTGTCAATTTTTATATATAATATTTTGGCGGTCTTGTGTTTTTGCATATCTTGTGTGCACTAACCTTTCCATTATAGCTTTTATTCCGAGTTCTCAGGAACCCCGAATAAAATCCTGCGTCCGGGGGCGTGTAAACGAGCGCCACCGAAAAACGCCTGTTTTTCAAGAAAATTGAA
>JAHWFP010251166.1:93900-110321 GCA_023313725.1 Lithobius niger
GGGGGGGCTGTAACTAAAGACTGGTGCATTTCCGGACCCATGTTTATAGGACTTTTTCTTCTTATCTTTGATCACACAGCGGACCCTCAAAATATTTGACACCAATTTCCGAACACCCTGTATACAAGGCATGTTCTAATTGAAGGAAAGCTAGTTTGTTTTCGTTTTTAGAGGTTTGCTACGGTCGGAGTTTGGATGGAGATGCTATAAAAAATACACATACAAATATACACTGGGTCCGTAAAAATAAACAAACATAAACATTGGAGCTCCGGTAGGGTTCATGGCAAAAGTTAAGTTTACCAAAATGCATTAAGTGCAAAAATCAAAAGATTAAATGTTCCAGCTAGTTTTAAAGGGCTATATCGCAGTTTAGGTTAGTTTTAAACTGGTTTGAACGTCAGACATTTTTCATAAATAATCAGTCGTCACCTGTTACAAATAAAAAATATCGTGTGTTTTCAACATCTACAACATAACTAAGCTGGAAAGTGTTTTGGCTTTATGCCTACGAAAAGGAAATATACATTATTTACATTTTTAAAGTGGAATCGCCATAAAGACGATTTTTCTTCTGGTGTGGAAGAATGCTGCCCTCAGGTTTTTTCTTCGGTGGTGTTAAGGTGTCCTCACCACGAGCGTCTGATACGAGACCGCGTTTACAGCTTCCAAAGACGACCGCTTCGTCTTCTTTGTCATAGGCCTGGCTCTGCCTGCCTCTCTTCACGGTCTCGAAGGGGCCAGTCTGACCTGACGTTGCCTTACACCTTAGGGCAACCCTTCCGAATGTCAATCCAGTAGCAGTCGCCACTTGGCCAGTAGACCTTACGAAGCACTCGCCATTTCACAATTTTTACTCGCCACATATCAAATACGTCTTGTATGATGAAAGGTTTCTCTAATTTATGCATTAACAAAATTGTGCAAACTCCAGTATTAATGTAGAAAAGCCAGTTATATAGCCCTTATAAATCTGAGCATAACGCCGCAAACCGTTCGTCTCGAACTTATACGGTTCCAGAGATACCCCTTTTTTAGTGGCATGCTCTGTATCAGCCGATTTGGTGAGTAAGGCTAAATTCCAAGTCGCCAACTGTTGTTTTCCACTCGCCAAATGGCGAGTGGCGACCGACATTGGGAAGGGTTGCCTTAGGGTGACGACTTCTTGGATGTCAGGAGGCCTGCGACATACCCGGGCTTACACGGACCAGGCCGCATCTTTTTATGCGGTCGCCCTTGCCAAGCCTTCGTACCCTCTCTTTGTCAAGACAATCTCAATAGACGTGCGTTTGCGAACTTTCTTGGCCTAGACAAAGCTACCGGTCCCCCTGTTCCCTTCTGGTTCCCCCCCCCCCCCCGACCATCACAGGATGAGGAGGGGGGGAGCTCTCCCCAGAATGATCTCTAGAAGGAATAGATCAACCAACTTAACTGCAGTGGAGCACCATGCTCCCTGCTCTTACTATCTTAACCATCTGTGCGATCATCCAGAACACACCCACGGAGGCTTCTTCCGCCGGTCCCTCAAGATCGAATCTACAGCGACGCCTGAAACCTTGTCTCCTGTTACGTTGTCCCTTGTCCCTTTTCTCCAATGCTCGTCTGGCAGGACAGGGGCCCACGTCTATCGAAGACCTAGCATACAGCTCTATCTCTTTGGCCAGCTTCAGCTCTGTTGCGAATCTGTGTTGGTTGGTGACGGAGCCCTACTGTTGATGGCACCACAGGCTACCAACTTCTTGTGGTCTCCTGTCCACCATTGTAGTTCCAGTTCCTCGCTGTCTTCTGCCAACTTTCCTGAAACTTTTCTTCTGTCAGCTCGGGGTATGCTTAGGTATTGCCTACTTTCTACATACCGTACTGCCGCCACCACGGTCGCACGGTCCCTCTGCATTACCTCTTGAGTGACGTCTTCTTGTGTGCCTTGCGGTCCTCGGCCGGTTGCAACTTCTTCTGCCGGCTCCTTACAATTTTCCGAATGCCTCGTGGAAATTTGTCTTCTTCTATTAACTCAACTTTTGCTTCACGATTATCTATCTACCACATATTGACGTTTCCACGATCACACGGACCCTCTGCCTTATTTCTTAAGTGACCTCTTCTTGTGCATCTTGTGGTCTCTGACCGACTGCAACATCTTCAACCAGCCTTGAAGATTCCACGCCTTAGAACCCTTCGATACTGTTTATTCACGATTTTACAATACGACCGGCAGACGCCACCGCCAGGCATCTTTTAGCCGATTGTCTCTTCATTTCCGACACTTCGGTCGCCGCTCTGCTGCTCCTGAACGGTCGCACTTGTCATGCTCCCTCGTTCAGGAGCTGTTTGTGCCCTATTACATCAGTCCAAGTATCTCGGCTTTTTCGAACAATCTATGACCGCCTGATGCGACCGCTTCAAACCTTCTCCTCGGTCTTACTGCCTCGCCATTCTGTGGACATGTTCCCCGCTCATCGAACCCGTCCTTCCTGGATCAAGACCTTCCAGTCTCCACAAGGTAATGAGCATTTTGTAATGTTTGCGTGACGAACTTTTTTCATTTGCCTTGTCCTTGCCCAGAATACGGTCGCCGTCCATGCAGAATACGGTCGGCGTCTGGTCTGAACCCCACTACGAACCGTACCACACCGACACTCCACCTCGTGGCGATAAACCCGGTCGCCTGATGTGCCACCACCCAGCTCTTATCACGTAAAGACCCTGTATCTTCGGCCCTCTTTCTTGGTGGGCCGTAATACCCATCCGTTATCCATTTTTGGTCTCCTGCATGGATGGCGCCCGGTTCACGGGGTCATTAGACTCCAGGGCAGCCAGCTCGTAGCACGGGTATCCATCGTCCTTGGTTCCCACCACGGAGACCTTGATGACAGTTCTGCTATATAAGAAATAATCAAATAATGGATGTTTTCGATGGGAATAAAAACATAGAAATACTAGCGTACGGCCTGGTTGATTTCGGTTTCTTTGTGCTGTGTAAAGTGCAGTACCTGTCAATTTATTGCATTGTTGTCTCAATGATGCTGCCTGGTGCTTGAGACTTGAATAGCTGCCTAGGTTACCCTACCGCGCATGCGCGGCCTTCCCTATAAAGGATGCGTGCTGAGGAGCTCGTCATCTCTTTGTCTCAAGCCGTCGGCCCTCCACAGTTCGCTGCTCCCTGGATTGGTCCTGTTCCTGCCCGTCTTCCCCCCCCCCCATCCGCTCGGCCAGCCCATTCACGCATGTTCCGTACGTCGCCGAGTCTGCGTCGGCCTGCTGTTTCCAGAGTCCACCTTCCCTACTCGTCCGGCCGGCCTCACCAAGATGATCGACGAGATCTCGACGCCACGACTCAAGACACCGTCACCCCTCATCTCCTCGTCCAGACTCCCTCACCTCGCCGCAACTTACGGCGTGGCTTTGCCCTCCTGTCGCTCACCTCGACTGAAGATGCCTCACTCTGCCTACGCAGTCACTAGGCATTTCTGGAATGCTGCACCCTCCTCCCGTCCACGACGACCGCTGTGCGCCCGGCCTCGCTGTCACGTGCAAGTCGGCAACGACGACGTCCGCCTCCCGCTGCAAGTGATCGTCGCACGACGTTTCTCCCCACCTTTACGACCTCGGCTGTTGATGTAAGACATGCCTGGCGCCGGACCACGCAGTACCTCCGACCCTGTCTCCACCGCTTGCCTTCTCAACTGGTCCGCATCCACGTCAAACTTTGCAAGCCGTCTTGGCATGTCACACACCCTCGATCTGCTACAACCAAGGGGCCAACATCTCCCTGCAACGTCGACCGAAACTGCGCCCGTCTGGTTCCAGCCATCAATGAACGACACGTCTAATACTTCTTCGGAACTCCGAATCCCGGACAGACTCACTTCGTTCGGGCCCACGACGGTCTCTTCCCGACCTCTCCAGCCCCGCCGCTACGCTGTCGGACACCATTGTCTTTCCATCACTCCCCTCGTCCATACGACGAGTCGACCAGGCCGCAAATTTCAAGTCGCCGACTATGAATGCCGTCCGGTCGGTCACCGCTTCTGCCCGAACATTGTCCGCCCTTCCGTCACGACAACTCCGTGCCGTCGTTGCTCGCATCTCTCATGCCACCTACAACAGCGATCCTACACCTCTAAACCGGCGGACTTCCCCCAACTCACGGCCCTGCCAGGAGATGTAAGACACACCGAACTTTTTTTCCCAAGATTACGCCACGCAAGCCATACTCGCACGCTGCACGACTCTCTTCCATCAGCTTGGGTTCACCTACACTCAACCCGATTTTTTACCCATCATGCTACACCTCGCGCCTTACGGCATTTTACCCCGTAACATCGAGCCGGTTTTTTCTTTGGGCTTGCCCTACCGTCTTCCTTTCTTCGCCTCGCCTCCTGGCTTTTGGATTACCGTGTCACTCATCTCCGACGATGGATGGCGCCCTGTCGGTCACCGCCCCAACCGCAGATGCTGCTTCCTCCTCCCGTCGACCACTGGACGGCCGGCGCCGTACGAGAAGCACATGTCGTCATCGACACCATTGACTCCCCGCTCCAAGACGTTCACCCCACCCTGCCTTCAACCTTCCTGTCGGCCCTGGCAGGTGATGTAAGACACGCCAGGCGCTGTTTCAGAACAACAAATAGAAGCTCCGCCAAGTCTCTTCTCATGCGGACCTGCCGGTTAACAACCCGTTTCTCGGCATATCATCAAATTGTCTCGCAGGGGACGCATCGTCACTGACAACTAAACACACATCCTCATTGACTCCGCCTCCTCGCCTGAACGACACGCTAGCACACCAAACTGAGTCACACCCTCGACTAGCCATGAAAGCCACTGTCATGTGTCGCACACCTTCGACCCATCGGCCTAGCTCTCTTCCGCTCCAATCGACCCTAACGTGTCACGACACGCTCGGTCGTCATCTCCCGCCACGAAGCTCCCTCACTTCCTGTCATCAATCGGCATGCCTGCCAAGACACGCGAATCCCACCTTCCTTCACGCAACTCTTTCACGCCCACATAGAACTATCCGACAAGTCAGGTCGTCCACTCATTCACAGACGCTAGGAAACACCAGTGGTCCGACACTTCCCCACGAAGCTGCTGGCCTTCTCAAGACACTGCACGACACGCTGCGATCCTGTCCGACAGCCTTACCCCACATGTCCCACGGGCGGCGTCGCCCGCCCTACTCAATTTCCCTGCATTCCCGCCAGTGTCGCTCACCAACTCTCGGTCTGTCTCCCGTGACGTCACACCACACTTGCTTAAATAAACATGGTACGCTATTTACCAAAATTGTCCCTTGATTGTCACAAATCAAGGTGCGAATTTTCGGTGGTCTTTTATCTTTTAGAAAGATTTCCCACCTTCCTCAAGCAATTCGAGCATTGAACGCCTTTTGACGGGAAACGGGAAATTGTTTTGAATTTCCCGCACGTGTTTGTGCTACCGGTTTGGGAGAAGTGATAAGATGCAGCGAGCAGTGGCTCCACCTGTGGTGCTTGGGAAGAGACAGGGAGGAGCGCTTTCCACTTGCAATTCAATCGGTGTGTCAATTCTGGTGTAATAATCCGATTGACATCGCAATGTGAGGCTTCTTGGTTGTTTATGAGAGATTTTCTGGCATTCTGGAAGTGATGGATCGAGATGCTTTTCAAAGCTCGAAAATGTGGCTCAGACTGTGTGTCAGATTTCAGAAGCATTGTGGTGCTCTTCCAAGCAATTTCATGATTTTTGGAGATGTGGTGAGCAACAACTGCACTTCGTTTGGCTTTCCGTTTCTCCACAGCCTTCATGTGTTCTCGAACTCAGGTGCTAATTCGACGTTTGGTTTCGCCCACATAGATGGCGTCGCAGTCCGAGCACGGGATAGCATATACCGCTTCCTTGTTCTGCGGGAGGCTGCAGAGAACCTCGGGGTCATCTGAGGGGGAGGAGGGGCAGTTTTGTTGTCCGTTGTTAGGTGTAGTTCCTGGCAAGTCGGTGGGATCACAGGACCGATGTTCTTGCTCTGGGACCTAGTGTTGTATCGGTGGTTCACCCGCGTAGCTCCAGAGAAAGTTCCCTTGGTCTTGGCAGAGGTTCCTCGAGGAGAAGGGGTAGCAGCAGGAGGGTGCTGTGGCCCAGTCTCAGGAGGCGGTGGAGGCGTCGGCGAAGGAGCTGGGGTCTGGGTCTGCTTCTTCTTTGGTTGCAGCAGTGATTTCAGATTCGGGGGGTTGCGAAAAAAACACCGGACACCTCCACGGGAGAGGATTCGCTTCACACGGTCTCCCTTGCTGGGGCAATAGGACACAACTTGGAAAGGCGCTAGGGACTGCATGACTGGAGACTGGTTTTCCCACCATCTCCTAGCCTTAGCGATGGCCTTATTAATCAGGCGGGCAGGAAAACCTAGATTGAGAAATTTCTCCTTGGCTTGCAGGAAGTGCTTGGTTGCATCTGCGTTGGACATCGTTCGATACTTGATCCGTACCATCTCGTTATCGAGCACGCGAGGAGTTGTGACTTGGGATGCCCGGAGTGGAATGGAATCATCATCCTGCTCTGGGTAGGCTTGGTGTACGGTTCCCAGACAACGGAGTTGCCTCGTCGACGGACAAAAACGTCTAGAAAAGGAAGGTATCCGCATTGCTCAACCTCCGACGTGAACTCAAGACAGCTGCTCCAGTTGTTCAAGGTATGCTTGACTGGTTCAAGACGGTCTTCGGGAAGCGCAGTGAAGGTATCATCAATATATCTAGTCCACACTCGAAGTTCGGGGTGAGAGGACAAAACACGGGCATCTAGAAACTGAAACACTATTTCCGACAGGCACGATGAACTCGAGTACCCCATGGGGGGTGCCTCGGGTCTGTTGGAATAACTTCGCGGAAACTCACAAAGATGTTCGACAGGAGTGTGTTCTGAGGATGCGTCTGTCCAGCTCAAATTCTCGGTCATCAATATCGAGTTTACGTGCGGATTGGTCGAACATCTCCAGAATGAGCTTGTGGCTAAGACTTGGGAACAATACAATGACATGAAAGGATGTGAGAAGGTCTCCAGGTTGGAGACGAAGCTGGCTGAGGATCTTCGTGAATTAAAGGGTATTGGAAAGACTAGTACCCCACAAATATTTCTTCAACCGAGGACTAAGGTACCAGTCAAGCCGCTGGGCAAGTCCTCCTTTTGCAGAGGTGATGAGCCTGAGTGGAGCTCCCTCTTTATGGATTTTAACTTGGGCAAACACGTGGGGTAGCTTCGAGTCAGGATCAGGCCGGAGCCTGGTTCCTTGAATTTCAGAGATCAGGTCATCATTGACAAGTTGGGCAATGTTCGTGGTAAGGCTCTGGTGGAATCTGTTACCAAGATTATAGAGTACAGGGGTGTACAGTCCTGAATTTCGGAGTTCTTCCAGCACCTGGGAATCGTACTCAATCCTGTCCATGACGATGGTGGTGTTAGCCTTGTCGGCCCTTGTGACCACTATCTCATCATTGTCTCGCAGAGATCGGACCGCAAGAACCTGTGCAGGGAACAAGTTTTCCTTCCGCTGAGTGCTGTTAGTCAGAGCAGCGAGGTGGAGTTCACGGGCTACGGCCGGTGCCCATTGGAAACACTCAATGAGCAGCTGTACGTCCGCAGCCATGTTGGTTTCATGCTTAACACGATCACACTTGAGCACTGGATTGAACTTAAGATCAAGGGAAAGGAAGGAATTGGCAAGAGGGGGAAGACAGGAGAGGAGGGGGGAAGCGGAGTGGAGGGAGGAGGGGGGTCAACGTCTGAGGATGGGAGGGGGAGCAACTGGTGTTGGTGTACTCAAGCTACAAGGACTTCCATGAGGTGAAGGTCCAGACAAGGGAGAGGTGGGAGGTGGAGGGAGGGGGAAGGGAGGAGGAGGGGGGAGGGAAAAGGGAGGAGGAGGTAAAAGGGATCGGAGTTCAGCGGCGGAGTTCAGAGGCCAGTCTCGGGGACGAAGACTGCGGGAAACACAAACAAACATGCACAAACACGTGCGGGAAATTCAAAATAACTTCCCGTTTCTCCAAGTCAAAAGGCGTTCAACGCTCGAAGTGCCTGAGGAAGGTGGGAGATCTTTCTAAAAGATAAAAGACCACCGAAAATTCGCACCTTGATTTGTGACAATCAAGGGACAATTTTGGTAATAGCGTACCATGTTTATTTAATGACTGTTACCAAGTAAAACAATGAGTCTTTCGGCCTATCGTGTTTTAAAAGGGGCCTACTCTAAAGAGACAGTTGACATCGTCAGAAAACTTGAGAAAACGTGTTTGAACCTTGTGAAATTCCACTGCCGTCTCAAATTTAATCTCGCTTGCCGCCAGGAAGGAATTTTTACTCCAATGAAGGTTAAGCCTAAAACTGGTACCGAGAGAGGAAAACAAATTGCAGCCCACGCTACGTAATTGTTTGTTTCTGACCGCATCACCGAGTGCCATCGTATTGTTAAATCACTCGATCTCAAACGTCGCGAACTTGCACGCACCACGCAGTCCGTTTTGCACCCTGTTCACCTATGTGGTTTGGTTACACAACTGGAGTTTGTTTGCCACAAGGAGAGATTGAAACTTGAAACACCTTGCAAAATTGCAATTTATTGGCATTCACCCCCTCTCTTATGCCTTCCGAGTAGACCCCTTCAGTGCACGATGAGTCCCATTCTACCTTGATTCGCGTGCTTCTGTTTTGTCCGATGTGTTTTCCTTTTCACGAACCGGAACTCATACCGTTACTGTAGAAGAAATTGAAACGGGAGCGGCAATCGAAACTGAAACTATTACTGCAAACGAAACTGAAACTATTGCTGCAACCGAGACTGTGCTTGATAGTGTTGTTGATTCTCGAGCCTTCCCTCTGGTACCCGATGTGACCAGTGTTACTTGGCCGTTTTTGGCCCCCTCCTCCCCCCTCCCTCCCCATCTCCTCCTCCCCCTCCCTCCTCCCCCCTCCTGCTAGTTCCTTGTCTGTGCAGATTCGCCTTTCTGGCCATTCTTCTTGGTTTCCTCGCAACTTGTTGCCTGACCCTCCTCCTCCCTCCCTTTACTCCCTTCCCTCTCCTCCTCCCCACTCCTTCATTCTCAGGCCAATCCCTTGTTAGTACAGATGCACTCGTCCAGTTGTTTCTCAGTAGCTCCCCGAGACTGGCCGCTGAACTCCGATCCCTTCCACCTCCTCCTCCCTTTTCCCTCCCCCCTCCCTCCTCCCTCCCCCTCCTCCCTCCACCTCCCACCTCTCCCTTGTCTGGACCTTCACCTCATGGAAGTCCTTGTAGCTTGACACCAACACCAGGTGCTCTCCCTCCGCCATCCTCAGGTGTGGACCCCCCTCCTCCCTCCACTTCTCTTCCCCCTCCTCCCTCCACTTCTCTTCCCCCTCCTCTCCTGTCCTCCCCCCTCTTGCCAATTCCTTGCGACCTGTTATTGCCGCACTGAGTTCTCTGAAAAAGAGGTTCTTTCCCTTGATCTTAAGTTCATTCCAGTGTTCAAGCGTGATCGTGTTAAGCATGAAACCAACATGGCTGGGACGTGCAGCTGCTCATTGAGCGTTTCCAATGGGCACCGGCGATAGTCTGTGAACTCCACCTCGCTGCTCTGACTAACAGCACTCAGCTGAAGGACAACTTGACCCCTGCACAAGTTCTTGCGCTCCGATCTCTGCGAGACTATGATGAGATAGTGGTCACAAGGGCCGACAAGGCTAACACCACCATCGTCATGGACAGGATTGAGTATGATTCCAAGGTGCTGGAAGAACTCCGAAATTCAGGATTGTACACCTCTGTACTCTATAATCTTGGTAACAGATTCTACCAGAGCCTCACCGCGAGCATTGGCCAACTTGTCAATGATGACCTGATCTCTGAAATTCAAGGAACCAGGCTCCGGCCTGATCCTGACTCAAAGCTACCCCAGGTGTTTTCCCAAGTTAAAATCCATAAAGAGGGAGCTCCACTCAGTCTCATCACCTCTGCAAAAGGAAGATCTGCCAAACGGCTTGACTGGTTCCTTAGTCCTCGGTTGAAGAAATATTTGTGGGGTACTAGTCGTCTTTCCAATACCCTCCAATTCACGAAGCTCCTCAGCCAGCTTCGTCTCCAACCTGGAGACCTTCTCACATCCTTTGATGTCCGTGCGTTGTTCCCAAGTCTTAGCCACAAGCTCATTCTGGAGATGTTCGACCAATCCGCCCGTAAACTCGATATTGATGACCGAGAATTTGGGCTGGACAGACGCATCCTCAAGACACTCCTGTCGAACATCTTTGCGAGTTTCCGCGAAAAGTTATTCCAACAGACCCGAGGCACCCCCATGGGGTACTCGAGTTCACCGTGCCTGTCGGAAATAGTGCTTCAGTTTCTAGATGCCCACGTTTTGTCCTCTCACCCCGAACTTTGAGTGTGGACTAGATATATTGATGATACCTTCACTGCGCTTCCCTAAGACCGTCTTGAACCTGTCAAGCATACCTTGAACAACTGGAGCAGGTGCCTTGAGTTCACGTCGGAGGTTGAGCAATGCGGATACCTTCCTTTTCTAGACGTTTTTGTCCGTCGACGAGGAAACTCCGATGTCTGGGAACCGTACACCAAGCCTACCCAGAGCAGTAGGATGAATCCATTCCACTCCGGGCATCCCAAGTCACAACTCCTCGCGTGCTCGATAACGAGATGGTACGGATCAAGTGTCGAACGATGTCCAACGCAGATGCAACCAAGCACTTCCTCCAAGCCAAGGAGAAATTTCTCAATCTAGGTTTTCCTGCCCGCCTGATTTAATAAGGCCATCTCTAAGGCCAGGAGATGGCGGGAAACCCAGTCTCCAGTCATGCAGTCCCTAGCGCCTTTCCAAGTTGTGTCGTATTGCCCCAGCAAAGGAGACCGTGTGATGCGAATCCTCTCCCGAGGAGGTGTCCGGTGTTTTATTCGCAACCCCCCGAATCTGAAATCACTGCTGCAACTAAAGAAGAAACAGACCCAGACCCCAGCTCCTTCGCCGACGCCTCCACCACCTCCTGAGACTGGGCCACCGCACCCTCTTGCTGCTACCCCTTCTCCTCGAGGAACCTCTGCCAAGACCAAGGGAACTTTCTCTGGAGCTACGCGGGTCAACCACCGATACAACACTAGGTCCCAGAGCAAGAACGTCGGTCCTGTGATCCCACCGACTTGCCAGGAACTACACCTAACAACGTACACCAAAACTGCCCCTCCTCCCCTCTCAGATGACCCCGAGGTTCTCTGCAGCCTCCCGCAGAACACAAGGCAGCGGTATATGCTATCCCGTGCTCGGACTGCGACACCGTCTATGTGGGCGAAACCAAACGTTGAATTAGCACCCGAGTTCAAGAACACATGACGGCTGTGGAGAAATGGAAAGCCAAACGAAGTGCAATTGCTGCTCACCACATCTCCAAATATCACGAAATTGCTTGGAAGAGCACCACAATGCTTCTGAAATCTGACACACAGTCTGAGCCACATCTTCGAGCTTTGGAAAGCATCTCCATCCATCACTTCCAGAATGCCAGAAAATCTCTCATGAACAACCAAGAAGCCTCACATTGTGATGTCAATCGGATTATTACACCAGAATTGACACACCGAATGAATTTCAAGTGGAAAGCGCTCCTCCCTCCTATCTCCTCCCAAGCTCCACAGATGGAGCCACTACTCGCCGCATCTTATCCCTCCTCCCAAACCGGAAGCACAAACACGTGCGGGAAATTCAAAACAACTTCCCGTTTCTCCAAGTCAAAAGGTGTTCAACGCTCAAAGTGCCTGAGGAAGGTGGGAGATCTTTCTAAAAGATAAAAGACCACCGAAAATTCGCACCTTGATTTGTGACAATCAAGGGACAATTTTGGTAAATAGCGTACCATGTTTATTGAATTTCTGTTACCACCACACTGCATTCCAAAACGAGGCTCTCTTCCGTTCCTGTTTCCCGCGTCGCTTTGTGTTTTTTTTCTAATACTATTTAGCGCTCGAAGGCTCCAGGTTTTCCAAGATATCATCTCTCCCACGATGGTGAAAACTCTGAAACCACTCCGTCCTGTTTTCAAAGACCCATATGCCGGCAGACTTCCGCTGATTCAGGATCCTGGTTCTTGCAATTGCCCAGGATTACGGAACCCCAACAGAAAAGACCCTCACATATCTGTATGCCAGGAGCACAGACTATGCAATTTCTTTCACAACCCTTGTCCAATCTGCGGATTTCTTATGAAGACTGGAAAATTATTTCCGCATTACAGCACTTATCTTCCTTGCGGAAAAAACAAAGATCCCATCGTCCAAGTTCCAAATCACCTTTCAAGTCCCCCTCTCCAAAAAAGACCCGTCCGTCATCCACTACCGTCATGCTTCCTACAACTCAAAGTCACTCAACATCCTCCTCAGCGGCAGCAATGGCGATGTCCCAACAATCCTGGGTAACCTCACCCATCTCAATGGACTCACCAGCAGTGCCAACCCAAGATCCCCAAGAGGAACTCCCAATTGAAACCCTTGAGGACCAAGAAGACCCGTTCCTACCTTCAATTGTCGACAACCCTTCCTCCCCACCGGAAATCGACATTCCCATCGTTTCAAACGAACACAGTATGGACATCATCCCGGCAACAACACGCTCCCCAAACAAGAATGAACCGATCATTCCCTTCCCAAAGTTTGACTCGCCACGCTCCATCAGGTCCTCATCCGCTTCCGAATCCGGAGTCCCTGCACTACCCCCCCATGGAGATCTGCCACTGGGTTCATTCCCTGAATACTCACCTTTTTGCTGTGAATCGTAGGAACCCTCTAAGATCAATTATAAGGAGATTTTCAATATCATTAAGCACAAGCTCAAATTAAAAGAGTCCTCAAAAATACAGCTGGACATTAACTGCTTACGTGCAAAGACCATTCTACGGTCTTGGCAACGTCGAGTCTCCTCACAGCAAAAACAAATCAAGGACCTGAAGGCAGAAATCGACAAGCTACGGACCACCAACAATAGTCAACTGCTACAAATAACTTCGCTAACTCTCAACCAAGCCCTGAAGAAAAAGAGAGCATCCTCCCCTCCCCCACCGCACCAGGGTCTCTCCGAACCCGAAACTTTCTCACCCTGGTCATTACCACGTCTGACATCTGACAGATCATGGAAACCAGCCTACAAGACACCTGGACCTTTTCACCACCCTAGCTTGCTTCAACCATCGGACCCTCGCATCTGTCTTACGGTCCTCCCTTCCAAGCCTGTAACGTGGGTGGAACCACCTCTCAAAGACACGGAACCCCCAACGCTTCCCTCATACGCAAACCAAGACAGACTACACAGTGAAATCTCGGACGCCTGGAAAAGCATTTCCTCAACGGCCCGTGATCATAACCTTCGATCGTTCTCATTATGGCAATTTGATAAAACGACACCAGTTTTGTGCCTCTACACCCTGAACTATCCCCACTTTCTTCAGTTCCTACTCAAGAAATTCCCTGTTCCCCATGCCGGAAGAAGGCCACAGGATACCACTACGGTCTCCGCAACCCCTCTTCCCAATAATTCATTCCACTCTCTCTAAGTCCGAAAAACAAAGAAAAACAAAAAAGAAACTCTATTAATTTCTTAAAAAATTTCTTATCATCCACAAATTACTTCCCATCATCTCCTTTTCGGCAACCCCTTTAAGTTTAAAAAAAAAAAAAACACTAGAAGAGGTAAGACGACAACCAACTTTGAGTACTAACCCAAAACGCCACTCCCATGAACTCTCCACGCCTAACAACTCCTCCTGACTGAAGCTTTCTCTTCCTGACCCCTACTGGAACCCAAGACGTCAATCCAAGTCAAGTCAACATCTCCACCCATCAAGGTAAATATAACAACTGTTTTCTCTCCCAAATCCTAATTCTCAATTAACCACAAACATTAAAATGCGAGAACAAATCCAGGGTGTCAGCAGCCTCAGGACCCCAGGGACTCAGTCAAAAGGTGCCCGCCACCAAAGTTGACGAGGTCGGCCTGTCAATGCAATAAATTGACAGGTACTGCACTTTTCACAGCACAAAGAAAAAACAGCACAAAGAAAGAACATTTTGTTGGCCCCCAGGCAGGCCGGCTAAAAATGGTTTCTTTTGCTGTAAAAGTGCATTACCTTAGGCCCACCCTGCCTCCCCTCTCGAGTCACCTTTTGACACAATCGAGAGACAAAGAGATGACGAGCTCCCCAGCACGCATCCTTTATAGGGAGGGCCACGCATGCACGGTAGGGTAACCTAGGCAGCTATTCAAGTCTCAAGCACCAGGCAGCATCATTGAGACAACAATGCAATAAATTGACAGGTAATGCACTTTTACAGCAAAAGAAACCATTTTTAGCCGGTCTGGCTGGGGGCCGGCAAAATCTTCTATCTTTGCTGTGAAAGTACTGTACCTGTCAATTTTTTGCATTGCTGTCTCTGATGCTGTTGGCTGCTTGAGACTTGAATTGCCGCCTCAGTTTACCCTACCACGCATGCGCGTGCGTGGTCCTCCCTATATAAGAGTGGCGGCTACGAGGGCTCGCCATCTCTTTGTCTCAAGCCGCCATGCGGCTCGTTCTGTTGGTTCCCTTCTTCTTTGTCCGCCCTTTTCCCCGGACGTTGGACCGACTCTCGCCCCTCTCGTTCTCCGCCGCCTGCAGAATCGTTCTCCTCCCGCTGAGCTGGATGCCGCTAAAACCCCATCACCGCCCACCCCCGCTCTTCGGCCCGCCTCTGGTCTGCCCATAGCCGGGACGCCGCCGACGAGACAGGGTTGTCTTTCGGCCTCTCGCCTCCCCCATGGAGACCACTGCGAACAAGACACTCCATTCACAGCCCGACCTTGGTTTCCTCGCCGTCTTTCACCCGACACGCTTCTGCCGCTTCTTCCCGGCCCGTCTCCAATCTACCTTAGCCGGACCGTCGCCGTCGAATTGGGATCGTTTCCTGCACCCCTACGTTGCGGTTCTTTTGTCTCATCGGTCCTTCTATGGAATCCGTCACGAACTGGATCGCCCGCCAACGGCTCGACCTCCAGCCCCTCGCTGTCTTTCGTCCGCCGTGTCCCGCACGCTCCTTCCCCGGCCCGTCTCCGGTCTGCCCATAGCCGGGACGTCGCCGTCGAGACAGCGTTATCGCTCGGACCCTCGCCTTCCCCATGGAAACAGTTGTGAACGAATCTCCCCCCTTACGGCCCAACCTCAGTTCCCTCGCCGTCTCTCGTCCGTCATGTTCTACGCTTCTTCCCCGGCTGTCTCCCTTCTGTTTTTTGCCAGCGGTCGCCGTTGAATTGGGAATGTTGTCCCTGCACCTCTGCGCTACGACTTCATGTCTCACTGGACCATCGTTAACAACCGTTGCGAACTGGATCGTCTATGAACGGCTCGGCCTCCAGCTCTCTCGCCGTCTTTCGTCCGCCGTGTTCCGTATGCTCCCTTCCCGGCCCGCCCCCGGTCTGCCCATAGCCGGGACGTCGCCATCGGATTAGAACCATTGTCCGTACATCTCAATGCTAAAGTTCCACAACTCACAGGACCTACTGTATAAGCCTTTACGAGCTTGGTCGTCCGTCAACGGCTCTGCCTCCAGCTGCCTCACCGTCTTTCATCCGCCTGGTTTCCACTATCCATTTCCCAACCCGTCCCCGGTCTGTCCATAGCCGGGACGTCGTCGTCGGATTAGTACTGTTGTCCGGACACCTCAATGTTAAAGTTCCACACCTCACAGGACCTACTGTGTAAGCTTTTACGAATTGGGTCGTCCATCAACGGCTCTGCCTCCAGCTCCCTCACCGTCTTTCGTCCGCCTGGTTCCCGCCAACCATTTTCTGGCCCGTCTCCGGTCTGCTCACAGCCGAGACATTGCCACTATATTGCAATTGTCATTCTTGCACCCCTGCGCTACAGCCTCATACCTCAATAGTCCCTCTGTGAAAGCTGTTATAAACTGGACCACCTATCATCAACTCAGCCTCCGGCTCCCTCTCGCCGTCTTTCATCTGCTGTGTTCCGTACGCTCTTTCCCCGGCTATCTCCGGTTTGCCCAGCCGGGACATCGCTGTCGAATCAGGGTCGTTCTTTCTTACCTCAACATTGACGCCTCATTACTCTCAGGACCTTCTACGGAAGCCGTTCCGAAATGGGTCATCATTCAACGGCTCCATCCCCGGCTCTCTCGTCGTCCTTCGTCCACTTCGTTTTCGCAACTCTTCACCACCAACCCGTCTCCGTCTACCTATCGCCGCGACGCCGCCGTCGAATTGTACATTTTCTTCTAGCCTCTTGCCTCTCCCACCTCGTCAGTGAGGCTCCCTATCCCACTGGCCTGCCGTGGTAGCCATTACGATCTGGACCGCCCATCAACAGCCCCCGGCTGCATAATTTTTTTTCGTAAACAGTTCAGCATAGGCAGCCAAATCGCG
>JAHWFP010251167.1:0-12321 GCA_023313725.1 Lithobius niger
CTCTCAGCCCCCGACACCAAAGGGCGTTTTGTTGCGGATAAGACTTCACTATCTTCGGCACCGAGGAGAGGCATTGCGTGCAAGCATTCTCGCCTTTGGTTGCCAGCCTACCTTCGGGCCGTGATCGGCTCTCGTCTCCAGACCATTTGCGGCATGACATTTTGGTAAAATGCAACTTGGCGTCTTCTTTTCCCATCATCTGCCCAAGGTCTGGCACTCCTTCGGCTAAAATGTGACTTGGCGCCTTCTTTTCCCATCATCTGCCGAAGATCAGGCATTCCTCCGGCCAAACATGCACTCATTCTGCCAAAAGCCCTTTCGGATCCGTTTTCTACTGATACTAGGTAACAAATTCTAAAGAATGCGTCCGTTGGATTGTATAATCTTTAGGCGATCTTATTGCAACTGTCATGGTTTACATTTTCTCAGTTCTTGCAGTTTCAATATCTTATTGCCTTCGTAATTCACTATTTAAAAATGACATTGCAATGAAGAATAATCATATGCATGCCTTTTAAACACATAATTAAAGGCAGAAAGGGGAAGGCTCGACAAGAGGTAAATAAATACAGATGCAATTTTATTTATGTTGCCTTTTGGACTTATATGTCAGACTGCCTGAGCGGGGAATCTAACCAACGACCTTTGAAACCAAAGGCCGAGGTCCTACCGCTGAGCCATACTGACATGTAACAGTATGGCTCAGAGGTAGGATCTCTGCCTTTAGTTTTAAAGGTCGTGGGTTCGATTCACCACTTAGGCAGTCTGACATATAAGTCCAAAAGGGCAACATAAATACGAAATAGGTATGCATCTGTATTTATTTAACCTTTTCAAAATAGTTATCACTAAGGCCGCACAAAGTAAAATAAATGTTTCTCAGGCTCCAAAGATAAGGCAAGCGTTTTTTTTTTTTAATTTACTAAAAATTACTAGTATTACACAGTATTAAGAGTGAGTTTTTGAGAGAAACCTGTTATTAGCCTACGGCAACTTTTGGTTTGGGTGAAATTTATACCAAATGTGCTCTATAGTGTCCTGATATCAACCCAAAACATTTTTAAATATTGTTTCGTTGCCCCGTTCCAACTGTTCTTAGCAAAGGGACACGGCATGCATAAAAAATCTACCGTCTCCCTATAACTAGGATACCCGACAAAATTAGCGTCATCAGACAAAATCCGACAAATCGCGTAGTTTGTTGTATACTTTTACCTAAAAACACGCTCTTCATCAGACAATTTTACATTATGGACGCCAGACCCTTTGGTAGATTTTAGATGTATGGGGCGCGAAGAGTTTTTCGAACAGCATTAAACAAATCAGTTTAAAAGACCGATTTTTCAAAAAACTTCAGACAAGTGGCCCACTTTTTTCTACTTATATGCGTGCTAGGCTACCAAATGTTCTATATGTGACAAATTCTTGGCACACCCCTAACGTCTGGCACACACATGACACAAAAAACAAATTTTAGTTAGCGATTCTACTAGTTTACAGTTTTAATTCAGCCTACTCCAACTAAGTAGGGCATTTTCAGTTCGCGGTTTGAAATATTTTATCAAATATAAATATGGGCTAATTTTTCTATGAAAATGGGCACGTGCCAAAAATCAGACAACAGGGCTGTATAGTAAACAGTAATAACACTGTTGTACGAAATCAACCAATATTTTTTAGACCTCTGAAGTTTTGAAACATTTAGCCTCAAAATGCAGCTGCTCTAGAATTGAAACAAAAATTGAGTTTGGACTGGTTTTATTAAAAAATTCAAAGAGAGCCTACACCACGTACTAAAGTGATGTTTTTATAATGGGGAAACCTAATTTAAGATAAAAAGTGTGGCATCTGTAGAAAGTTGGCTGACTAAAACTAAACTTGTACAATCGCTGACAAAAATTTTGTTTGTTTTTCACATCATGTGTGTGCTAACTTAAGGAGAGTGCCAACAATTTTTCTCATGTACTAGTATTGGTAGCCGAGTACACATGTAGGCCAAGTTAAAAAAGTGTTGCACTTGACTGAAGTTTTGTGAAAACTCAGTTGTTAAAATTAATTTTTTGGAAGCTGTTGGAAAACCCCTCCACGCTCTTTACTAAAAACAGTCGGAATGTAGCAACAAAGCCAAATTTTGAAAAAAATGACTTTTGGGTTGTGATCAGGACACTAGAGGGTGTACCTGTCTCTAAAAAACTCACTCTTAAAGCAATGCCAAAACATAACTAATCTAAAATATGCCATTTTGAAACCAAAGATGAATTGGGTGGATTGAAGGCCAGATAAAAAGCACAAAGAGGGATAATTTTATTCATGGGAAGACACAAAAAGGGCATTTTTGTTGACGTGGCAATGCCCAAGATACATTTATTTTTATTTATGTTTAATGCAGCATTGCCTGAGAAACATTTATTGGATTAATTACAGAGAAGTGACGGAGGTGTTTTGTGTCATTCATAACCATTCGGCAACACTGTCTCGTGAACGTCCAGCAAACTGGGATCCATGTAACATGTCCATTGATCAGCTTTTCCCTCGGAAATTCCATTCTCCATCCCAAAACCACCCTGCCACTCCTTTCTCATGTTGTTTCCTGCCTTTTTTGTTTTTTTGGTCTCGAACCCGCATGTCGGGCAGCAAGGCGTGGGCTTGTCCGCCCTGCCCCATAATTTCCGCTGCCAAACACCATGTTCACAACAACGGCACGTGGCTTTATCGAAAGCCACACAATTGATGATCACTTGCAGTGTCTTGCAATCTGTGGCCCATTGCCCTTCAAGACCGGTTGCTGTTTCCGCGTGGTGCAATCACATCCTGCTAACCCGCAACCAGATGCGGGTTCCGCGGGTGTTGCACAATATTGCACAACGTTGCGTCATGTGGCAACTACTGCTCGTTCTTGCAGACATTTGAACAGAAGCGATGTGGAGTGGTCACGCGTAGCCGTATATAAGGGCCTACCCGCCGCATGCGAATCATTTCTTCGACCAGAAGCGGGCAAACAGGATGATGGCTGCAGAGGCACCGATGGACGACTTTCCCAGCTACGCCATAGTAGAGAAGTCTAGGGCCGGCAAGACTCGGAGGCAACTTCATCGGGTTTGGACGGAAGAGCTGAGCGAGTACCAGGACAAGAAAGGTTTCTCCGGACCTCCAATGGCCTACATTGGCAGATGCAACAAGAAGAGCAAGGAGTTGGATTTTTTCATGGAATTATTCGGGGAGACCGCAGATTTCATCATAAGGAGGACCAACCAATTCATGGACGACAGGGCCAGCAATGCCAAACGCGGCAAACGGAACGTCACGTCAGCCAACACACCAGGACGAAAAGTCAATGCAGGGACTTAGACTCACGGGGAGCTATCGGCCGTGGCAAACACACTAGTCGATTAATTGGTTCCGCCACCACGTCCATCACCACCCCACAACACTTACTGCCAGTTTTTGCCACTCACTGGAATTCCGACTGAACCACAGCTGGGAATACCACAACCAGACGTCCACATGGAAGAAGCCGGGTCAAGCCAAGCAAAGCCGCCAATGCCAGAAACAGATGTCGCCGAGGAGGAGGAGGATGAATCAGACTACCCATATTACTGCGAGGAAAATGAGGACTACTATGAAGGCAGCAGCCAAGAATCAGATGAGGATGAGTTAGATGACGAACTAAAAGAAACCGAGTCAGAGGACGATGCCGACACCTGCCTTACGACGTCCAGCAGTGAGGAGGAAGCAGCAAGCCAGACAGTCCACCACGACCGCTTGGTCGGTCCTACTACGTCCCACACCAGCAGAGGCGGTCTCGTCGTCCAGCCAAAATTGCAAGCCAAAAGCAAAAGTCGCAACATCGCAGGCGCGGGACGAACCAAAAGAGGAATCGTTCCCTTCCCTCGGGGTCTTTCAGGCAGATTCATAGGTAAAGAATCCGAGGAAGTAATCTGCCTCGTTTCGTCAGATGAGCACGAAGAAAGAGCCACCACAACGACAGCCAACGTAGTCGAGCCACCAACCCCACAATCACCGCCACCGTCACTGGAACCGAGTAAACTAGAAGCCATGAAACGACGTTGGCGAGTCGTACTGTACGACAAGATCTACAGAAGTAATATGTTCCCCGAGCCACCCGAGCAAAAAAGGACACGATTATTGCCTCCTCGAAGTTGCTACCTCCAGGAGATGCGCCACGCCAGGATAACCAAATATGTCAATCACCGTTTCAGCCAACAACAGTCTCAGCCAAGCGCTCCACCCCAAGAAGACCCGAGAACAGAACCCCCAGAAGATCTGAGCACAGGACGGTTGGTGCTAGAGCAGATGTGTGCAGAGGTGGACAATACACTCAGGAGCCAGTCAGAGTCCTCGTCGTCAACGTCGCCGATCCAGCCAGCGCAAAGGGAAGAAGCTGGGTCTAACTCTAGCCAAGAGCCAGCTGCCAAGGAGACACCTTCAACGGTCGTATCGTCGCAAGTCCCTCAGCCAGGGGAACAAGCAGAGGCCACTTCCAACTCCAACTCCAGCCAAGAAACAGCAGTAACGACAACCACACAAGCCTGCCAAACATTGCCAAAATGGAAGAAACCACATACCACTCCTGCTTGGGTACCATTGACGAAAGACGAGTTGCTGGCTTTCATCGGAATACTGATATCATGGGTTACAATGACTTGCCGGAGATGGCACAGTATTGGTCCACGTCCCCAGACCTGGGAAACCACTCCATCAGATCGACCATGACCATAAGAAGGTTCAATCAAATTTGGAACAACTTTCGGCTGTCCGAAGAACCGTCTTTCACTGGTACCGATCCCCAGACTGCATCGCCCACGACCAGGCAAGCCATGGAAGAGCAGAAGGCCAAGGAGGACATGGATGCAATAATGAAGGTGCGACCGATGATGGAGGCTATCAACCAGGCATTCTGCAAGAGCAGGAACCCCGGAGAAGTTCTCTGCATAGACGAGTCAATGACTGCATACACTAGAAGATCCAAGATCAAAGTATACCAGCCCAAGAAGCCCATCAAGGTCGGCTTTGAACACTTCACTCTCTGTGACCTATTCGACGGTTACATCCTCAACGACGAGGCACACATTGAAAAAAAGCGCCACATGGCCATTGACCCCGCCCAAGACCCCGCCAAGGAACTCGAGAACAACAAGATGGCTCCCACAACGATCTACACCGCGCGCTATTACCTCAAGCAGGGTTACACCATCGTCTGCGACAACCGCTTCACTTCGGCACTGCTGTTTCAGGTCCTCTACGCCAAGCTAGGAACCTTCGGATGTGGGAGCCTATGCGCCAATGGTGCCGGAATGCCATACGAGTTCACGAAGGAGTTGCACAAATTCAAGAAGGAGCACAAACGTGGCGACAGTATCCTGCGTCAGAGCGGCCGGCTACTGCTGAGCATCTGGTATGACACCAAGGCCGTCCCTCTACTCAGCACCCACGTGGATCTCTTGGCCAGAAAATGTACCGTCGGAAGACTCATCGGGGGCCAGAAACACCTAGTCACTTGCTCACCAGCAGCCACGACTTACACGGACTGCATGAATGGCGTGGACATGGCCAATCACCTCATCTCCTCATTCTACGTCGGCAGGAGGTCGATTAGATGGCACCGCTACCTTTTCTTCCAAAAGCTCAACCAGATTCTCGTCAATACCAGGCTCCAACATGGTCATGGTCTGCGGCTTCGATAGGGCTGGCAAACGCTCCCAGCTGACTTACCGAAGATCACTGGCCAACCAACTCATCAATCAAGTACGCTAGACACGCCCCATAAGACTTCCAGCCGTCTTGGGTACCTGTCATTACTACGAAAAGAGTACGAGGAGCCGCAGATGCCAGGTGTGCAGGAAGTACAGACAGGAACGGCACGAGACCATCTGGTGGTGCGCCACTTGTCGCACGAACGTGTGCACGGACGAAAGCTCGAGAAGAAGGCACGGCGGACGAACTTGTTGGCAGCTGCATCAAGATCGCCTAGATCTCGATTTTAGGCTGAATTTTCTTTGAACTTGTATAGCTTTGTACATCCAACGCCGAATAAACATTGTAACCGTTGTTCAGAATTATGTTTTCCCTTTGCCTAACTGTGACTTTGACTTTTCAGGAAAATACTAAAAGCCCCAAACGACCCTGTCGCTGGACCCGGTATTCGTCGTGGCTTCAGGTACTCAATCCGAGTCTGAAACCGTGACAAATGCCAGGACTCAGGTGACGGCGGGGTGTGGGGTTTTCTTTGGGTGGGACTAACCAAATTCTCTGGGTATTGCGATGTTAACCGTCACCATATGAGGTGATGAAAAAAAGGTCAGAAAAAAGCCAAACTCTGCCTCATTGCAGGGTTTGGCAAGACTTGGACTTAGCCGAATTCTCAGGGTTTTGCGATGTTAACCGTCACCATTCTAAGGGTAAAAAAAGCCAAACCCTGCCTCATTGGGGACTTAGCTAAATTCTCTGGGTGTTGCGATGTTAACCGTCACCATATGGGGTAATGAAAAAAGGTCAGAAAAAAAGCCAAACCCTGCCTCATTGCAGGGTCTGGCAAGACTTGGACTTAGCCAAATTCTCTGGGTATTGCGATGTTAACCGTCACAATTCTAAGGGTAAAAAAAAGCCAAACCCTGCCTCATTGGGGACTTAGCCAAATTCTCTGGGTGTTGCGATGTTAACTGTCACCATTCTGAGGGTAAAAAAAAGCCAAAGTCTACCATTGCGGAGCTTGGCTAGTATGCGGGTCTCTTTTGATTCAAAGATGGTCGAGACCAAGTCCATCCCCTCACTACAAAGTCCCATTTTTTTGACGTAGCTACATGCCAAGTAATCATCCAAGTCATCATCCAGTAAGGGTCATCCTCAGGCTTATAAGTAGTGGTCTCTGCCCCGCCACCACACCCTCATGATCCACAGTCATCGATCGCCTAACCTTCGAGACCAGAAGGAAAGACGGGCCTCGGGTGGATCACTACACTACGGAACTCGTCGGAAAACAAGACCGTCCCAATGTTCGACACCTAGCCACCTTGTCAGCCAGCTAGTTCATGAATGTCTCGTCAAACACCCACTTTAGTGTAGCACTGGCAACGCTCGAAACGACTGCCTTTCAACAAGTTCCAACCAGTCTTTGCTGCAGGTCAAATAGCTCAGCTACGGTTCAGAATGGATTACCACTTGTCACCAAAACAAAGCCACTAGTCCAAACAACTCGACCAGTTCAGAACAGCGCACCCAAAGGATGAGATTGCTCACCGCTCGTCTTGCTTACTCGGTTCAACAGCCGGTTTCAAAGGCATGCCGATGTCCACCAAAGCCACTAGTCCAAACAGCTCAACAAGCTTAGAACGAAACAACGAACCTAAAGGCAAGGGATCCATCCTCACAATGCTGGGTGATCGTCGATAGGACATCTTACGTTTGCACCAGTCTTGCAACTCGGTCTGAAGGGTCGACTCCGGTTTAGAAAGGGGATCTCCCGGCACGATGGCAAGGGGGATCCGTCGCTCACGACCAAAGCGTCGCCACCAGTCCAAACAGCTCGACCAGCCTAGAACGTCGAGACGACAGTGCTCATCAGCCAAGTCTTTTGCCACCAGTCCAATGGCTCCACTCCAGATCAGGATGCCAGATCCAAGCCCGAAGGCGAGGACCCACCAATTCATCACCGAAGTATCGCTACTAGTCCAATGGCTGCAACCAGCTTTGAGCAAATGACCCGCACGCCGTCCTCATCAACAAGCCTACCAATGCCGAGTTATGCCGTGCTCTCATCACTCCCGGGCAGGATGGTGCTGCACCGTCCAGGTTTAGTCACGAGAACTAATCCTTACGACTCGCACGACATTGCCACTTGGCCGATAGCATCACCGATGCACGGTACAAGACCAACACTAGCAAATAACAAGTCCATATCCAAGTCACAGAGACACCGAAGGGAATCGGGAATTTCTTTCACGCAACAAACCCGGTATACTACCTGTAACCTACCCGCCATATAGCTAGTGCGCCCGAGAGATTCCAAAGAATCACGGGACGATCAACGACCTGACGGAGTAACATTTTTGGCAGGCCCCGGGCTCGCAGTCTTTCACACCCGATTCTAGCACTCGACATCAATGTTCCTTAGACACAGAGCGACTAAGGCACTCCTATAATCCTAGACACAGATGCATGTGGCAACGAGTCAGGATCGTCTTTCTACTCAAGCTCAGAACACGGCTCAGCATGCTACCCTTACCTGCCAGCCCGCAGCCCGAAGACGGATGGAGTAAGATTATGGTAGGACCAAGTCAAAGTTCAAACTCTTTCATCAGCACATCACCAGACTCTTTTGCCCACAGCTAACAGCATCCTGAACTCAGAAATGCCCAGATGCACACGAGTCTGGCATATCAGCTGCCATATCAGCTGGCATATCAGCTGTCTGGCTGCTCATCGCCAAGTCTTTTGCTGCCGGTCCAACGGCTCAACTCCAGTTCGGAATGGCATACCACTCGCCACCGAAGCATCGCCACTAGTCCAACTGCTCCATCTAGCTCAGAGACCAATCCAAATCCAAGACACAGAGGCACGAGGCAATCGAGTTAGGATCGTCCACTTACTCAAGCTCGAACACGGCTCAACATGCTACCCATGCGTACCCGTCCAAAGCCCAAAGACCAACGGAGGAAGCTTACGGTAGGGCCGAGCCGCTAACTCTTTCAGCAGGACTCACCAGACTCACAGGCCTGCAGCCAACATCTCGAACCAGTTTCGAGCACAAGAGGGGCAGCTCAGAGACAGCACACCCTCAAGGAGAACGAATGCTCACCACCAAGTCTTGGCTACTCGGTCCAATGCCTCATTCCAGTTTAGAAAGGCGTCCCAATCTTCACCAAGCAAAGCCACTAGTCCAAACAGCTCCAACCTAGTTTAGAACATCGAGCCCAACATCGAGGACTTACACTGCTTATCACCAGTCTCACAATTCGGTCCAGGTTGACTTACGAGGAGTGGGGTCCGCTAGCAGGACCCACAACCAAAGCTACACCAAAGTCCAAACAGCTCGACTAGTTCAGAATAGTGTAGCCAAAGGACGAGAATGCTCACCACTCGTCTCGCTTACTCGGTCCAACAGCCGGTTTAGAAAGGCGTACCGATCTCCACCAAAGCCACTAGTCCAAACAGCTCGACAAGCTCAGAATGTAACGTCGTACCTAAGGCAAGGGATCCATCCTCACAAGAAGACTGGGGGATCGTCGATGCAACAGCTTACGTTTGCACCAGTTTTGCAACTTGGTCCGAAGGGTCGACTCCGGTTTAGAACGGGGATCTGCCGGCACGAAGGCAAGGGGGATCCGTCGCTCACCACCAAAGCGTCACCACCAGTCCAAACTGCTCGACCAGTCTAGAACGTCGGGGCCACAGTGCTCATCGGCCAAGTCTTCGTCACCACTGGTCCAATGGCTCAACTCCACATCAGAATGGCAGATCCAAGCCCAGGACCCAACGATTCATCATCGAAGCATCGCCACTAGTCCAATGGCTCCAACCAGCTTAAAACAAAGGACCCACATGCCGCGCACACCAACAAACCAACCAATGCTGAGTTATGCTGTGCTCTCATCCCGCCCGGTCATAGCGGGATGGTGATACGCCGTCCAGGTTTGACGGATCCCAAACCTTACGGTTTTGCGCCACTCAGGTTTAGTCACAAGAACTAATCCCTACGACTCGCACGACACTGCCATCTGCCCTAGCCGATCGCGTCGCCAATGCACAGTACAAGACCGACACTAGCAAACACAATAACGACTACTCCACATCCAAGTCATAGAGACACCGAAGGGAATCGGGAACTTTCTCACCACAAGCCAAGTGTACTACCGATTGCGTACCCGCCGCATAGCCAGTGCGCCCGAGATATTCTGGAGAATCACGGGAAAATCAAAGAGCAACATTATTGGCTGACGGAGCAACATTATTGGCAGGCCCTGGGTTACCTCTCTATCTTCGTAAGTCTAGTATACTGCCGATTGCGTACCCGCCACATAGCCAGTGCGCCCCAGAGAGATTCTAGAGAATCACGGGACGGTCAAAGACCTGACAGAGCAACATTATTGTCAGGCCCTGGGTTATTTTTCTCTTCCCGATTCTCGCACTCGACATCAATTTTTCCCAGACACAGAGCAGCACACAACCAACAGCAGCTTCGGCAAATCAGCAACATTGCCCAGTACCTTTCGCCAAATGGGGATTGATGGGGCGGAACATCTTTAAACTTTGTTCGTGGACGAGCCACGAACTCTCTCCGAGCACGACACTCGGTATAAGTACCCCGCCGAGACCCCGATTGGGATCAATCCAGTCTCGGACGTTCGGAAAAGACCAAAGGGATGCTATTCCCTCCCGCAGCCTTGCAGTGATCGATACAGCTTCACGCCGACCCGCAGCCCGGTAAGGGCCAACCCACACAAGGTGGGCCAGACTGGTACCGTCCGGGTTACCCCAGTCCCGAGTCCCAGACGACGACGAGGAAGGGGACCTTGCCCGTCTGGTTGGACACCATGGCTTTTCCTGATTGCGTTCGAATTCCTCCCATTAGGGATGATCATTTCCTTAGGATATCTATGGCTGAGCATGAGATGCTTGTCTTGATCCTTCCGCAGGTTCACCTACGGAAACCTTGTTACGACCTTTACTTCCTCACGAAGACAAGTTTCGCACCTCGTTCGAACACGGAGCAGAATGACACGAAGGCCACCGCAGCCACGTCAGTCCGAGGTACTCAACTAGTCATCAATGGGTTGTAGCGACTGGCGGTGTGTATAAAGGGCAGGGACATATTTGACACGAGATGCTGACTCGCGCCTACTGGGAATTCCTGGTTCACGGGAAGAATTGCAGACCCCGATCACAACACGAACGATATTCTAAGATTTCCTGGAGTCCTCTTGGACCAGGAAACTATTTGAATGCCCCACTGTAGTGCGCATGCGGCCCCGGACATCTACTAGCATTACAGACCTGTACTGGCTCTCTTTCATGCGACTTTAACGCCACAAATCCTTCTAAGAAGTCGACTTTAGTCTCCTCAGCTATTACCGAGTCTATTTAAAGTCGAGAGTCACGCCAGTTTCGTGCGGAATTAACCACCAACTCACGCCAGTGTCTGTACGGCCATGCACCACGACCCACTGAATCAAGAATGAGCTCTTAATCTGTTAATCGTTCCAGTGTCCAGACCGGGTGAGTTTTCCCGTGTTAAGTCGAATGAAGCCTCAGGTTTCACTCCTTGTGGTACCCTTCCGTCAATTCCATTTAAGTTTCAGCTTTGCAACCATACTTCCCACGGAACCCAAAGACTTTGGTTTCCCGGAAGTTGCCCGCCGAGTCATAGAAGTAACCCGGCGGATTGCTAGTCGGCATCGTTTATGGTTAGAACTAGGGCGGTATATGATCACCTTCGATCCTCTAAATTTCGTTCTTGATTAATGAAAACATTCTTATCAAACGCTTTCGCAGTAGTTCGTCTTACGACGGTCCAAGAATTTCACCTCTAGCGTCGCAATACGAATGCCCCCGTCTATCCGTATTAATCATTACCTCGGGTTCCGAAAACCAACAAAATAGAACCGAGGTCCTATTCCATTATTCCATGCTTGGCTATGCGGGCGTGGACTCGCCTGCTTAAAGCACTCTAATTTGCTCAAAGTAAAATCGTCACCAGCCTGTCGCGCCAGTTGTTGCCACGGCAGTCTGATCGTGAGACTACAAGGACGGCAGTTGTAACCAAAGGTGACCAGCCGCCTCGAAGCCAAGATCCAACTACGAGCTTTTTAACCGCAACAATTCTAATATACGCTATTGGAGCTGGAATTACCGCGGCTGCTGGCACCAGTCTTGCCCTCCAATATTTCTCCGACGTATTTATGGTCGGTATCACACCAGCGAAGAGATAGGCCAGCCAGGACTGACTTGTATACGTATCATAACTACCTCCCCGTGCTGGGAGTGGGTAATTTGCGGGCCTGCTGCCTTCCTTTGATGAGGTAGCCGTTTCTCAGGCTCCCTCTCCGGAAACGAACCCTGATTCCCCGTTACCTGTAAAAACCAAGGTAGGCGCATTACCTACCATCGACAGTTGATAAGGCAGACATTTGAAAGATGCGTCGCCGGTGCTAAGACCGTGCGATCGGCTCCAAGTTATCCAGAGTCACAAAATGGGAACGGACCCTTGCAGATCTGTATTGGTCTTGTTCTAATAAAAGCGCTCGTCCCCGAAGGTCGGAGCTGGTCGGCATGTATTAGCTCTAGAATTACCACAGTTATCCAAGT
>JAHWFP010251167.1:26104-41874 GCA_023313725.1 Lithobius niger
ATACATGTCCAAAAGGCAACATAAATAGGTTTGCATCCGTATTTAATTGACCCTCCTTGAGCCATTTGGCTTTCCGTCGTGGTTAATTACAAGTAGTGGCGTAAAGAAATAATATTTTACGGGGGGAGGGGGGGGGGTACGACCACTTTATTTTTGCACAATTTTTTTTACATTACGCAATGTAATGTATGACTTCAACAACAAAACATTTTGAAGAAAATGTCAAGTAAATAGTGTGTTCCAAGATTTTTATGCCCCCTCGACTGGCTCGTTTTTTTTTGAGGGGGAAGTATAGTTTGTCTTCTAGTTGTTTGTAGAAGGATTAAGTAATAAATTATTACTTGAAAAGAAGCTTAAATTTCTGAATTACATCATACTGTAGTAAGCCAATTTTTTCTCAATCTCAATGTCTCAGTAAAATTTGTTCTTGCACGAATGTTAACAACTACCGTGTTTTTAGGAGAATATATTTTTGTTCCATTCTGTCACAGTTGGTTTTGCAACCCAATGATGCATTTTTTGACTACCATTCTCCTTCAGCAGCTGTAGGAACTAATCTGGCCTGCTCTGGACATAATCTCAGGCCACTACAGTGAACGAGGTTTACTCCTCCCCTTCCTTACTAGACTTCTTTTCCATTCAAAAACGTCCAAAATTTAGTCGGTCCAACATTACGTTCATTATTTTGCTTACTCAAGACTTACTCAATGCTCCTAAATTGTGTTTTAAAAAATAAATACAGCTGCAACCTTGCTAAAATGAAAATTACTTATCGTCTTTGCACCCCCCAAAAAGATTACAATTCTGTAAGCAGTCATAGGTATGTTATATTCTCTATGCTGTTCAGTAAATCTTTGTGTCAAATGCCTAGCGCTGAATGATTTGGTGGTCGGTATATGCGATTCATAGGTGTTTTGTAGTATGTAGGAACAGCAGGATTCTTGATGAGAGCATTGTCTGGTTCTAAATTGCCAAACTTCTTGCAGCACCCTAGTGCACCCCTAAAATTATAAAATTATTAAAAAGCATTTTGGAGGACGGTGGATGGCTTGACACCAAGCATGAGCCGAATTCCCCTGCATTTCTTTTAGCAAACAGTGAATAAAATAATAATAATAACGTAAAAAAATGTTTACCCATCCACAAGCAAGATCTTGACAAATCAGTTAAGATCTTGCATGTGGGGCCAACCATCCAAGATCTAAGAAAGTTTAATAAGATCTTGATTGTTTTAACCAAGATCTCGTCTCGTTTGGAAGATTTTAACATACTTGGCATGATCTTGATAAACTTGACAAGATCTTGACAAACTTGGTAAGATCTTGACACACTGGGAAGGTTGCCAATGACCTTGGATTTCCAAATACATATGAATTGATTAAACTCACAAGCTCTTATTTATCAAAACCTATTAGCCATTTGGAAATTAATGTTAAATTGTAGGCCTTGGGCCAACCATAATTTTATGTCTTAAAATGATCAGGCAACTTATTCAAAAGTTAATGCATTTCTTAAGCCTTGTCTGCTTTTTATGCTAAATTCACTATAGACGTCTTCAAAAAATCCAAATTAAATCCAAATTTAAAATGGCCATATTACTTTATAAAACATAAAGACTTAACTTACAGTACAGTACTTTAGGGGAAAAAAATTGTGATTAAAAAATAGATCAAGTTTACTAGCCAAAAAAATTAGCATGTCAATTTATAGGTAGGCCTACTTTCATTTGCATTTTGTAGTTATTGGGCTTAAAATGTGCGCGGGCCAAGGTCAACTTCAAAAGAAGTGAAAAACTGAAACATAAGCCTCGACCTGCATTAAATGCTACAAATTAAAATATTTCACTTAAACATAGCACAACACACAGAGAATGCCTTTTAAACATGGGCTGTCTAAAATGAAAGTTTAATTTAAGCTTTACCACTTCGTGAAGATAACTGCACTGGGTCCAGAAAATCAAGCAAAAAAACAAAATTTTAAGGCCTAAGTGTTAAATATTTTTTTGGGGGAGGGGAAGGGAACAGTAGAGTGTTATATTAAAAACCAAATTCAAAATAGAATGAAGGTTTTGTTTTTTATTCCGTTTCTTTTAGTTAAACTTGTTACACTTAAAATAAGCTTCTTGTTGTTCACAATCATACAGTTGGCCAAACTTAAACACGGTAAAAGGCTGTTTAAAAAGTTCAATCTTAGCTGTAAAATATAACAGCAGTATTCAAGACTTATTTAATGTTTTTTTTCAACACCTGCGGAATTTTGGCCGGAAAGTACTCAGAATAAGACAATTTGTAGACAATTTTTGCATCAGAACGGTTGGTTCTGGTACAAAAATGTTCTCCATACCATAAATTGAAATTCGCAGGAGATGTTTAGCACTTCAATCACTTTATTCCACTTTCTAAACGAAACGCACAACGAAACGTTTTTTCTTGAAATAAAAAATCACAAGTGTAGGCACAGCAGTTGCCAACCCAAGTACGTAAGGCCTAATATCTGACACCATCATGGCCTGCACTGCACGCACATTGACATGTAGCTTTTCGTTCAGCACAATATTTGAAAGGACACTTTTCTAGTCATCAGCACTCTTACGTTCTAGTGTAAAGATTTCTTCAATAATAAACGATCAGTTCAGAGAATAAGCCTAATGACAGCTTACCCAAGTTAGGAGTAGAATCGTTTTGACTCGGAAAGTGCTGTTCGTCCGACATTGCAGGCCTTACAAATGACGATATCTTACTTGTTGTCATGCTCTGGTCTTGCACTAAACGATAGCAAAGCTACCAAAATTCCGCGATCGTTGTTGCACTTTTCATAAAAACACTGTGAAATAGATGTATACTTCCGTGCAGCAGTTTTCGAATTGGTGCGTTAATTTTTGCCAACCGTGTACACCTTTAGCCACTCTTCCTTCCCGATTTGAATTCCGTGTTATTTACTGTTTAGCAATAATCACGAGATCAGCTACAGCGAATCGCTGATTCGCGTTTTGCTGTTGCAAAGCGTGGCTTAAGGGCCTCAAGGTCTTTTTTATCCAATATGGCTTTAGGCTCGTAGCTTGTGCTTAAAATAATATTTCACATAAGCTGGTAAAATTGGTACTTCTACAGTAGACTCTGAAAATGGTTGATTTATTTATGTAGTGCTTCGAAGATCTTAAAGTTTAATTATTGTATGTAAGTGGAAGTGGTAATGAAACCGTTTTTGGAAATTTTGCAATGGCTCTTTCATTAGAAAGTTTTTACAAAAAGTCGTAAAGTTTTTTTTTCGGGGAGGAGGGAGAATTTTACGCTTTTGGTAATGTAATGTAGGACTTCAACAAAAAGGTTTTGAAGAAAATAACGTAAATTTATTTTTCCAAGGATTTTTATGGTCCATCGACCAGCTGTTTTTTTTGGAGGGGGGATGTGCTCTTTCTCCCCTCCCCTCCTCTCCCTTATTTATGCCATTCTTATAATTTATTAACTACAAAGTACCTTACAATACAGCAGGGTTTTAAAACAGGTACTTTTTTTAAACCATGATAATGCCGATTTATTTTTGTATGCTTGGATCATGCACACTGGGGAGCATGGGGCATCCCTTCCCCTGTCAGACTGCCCTCGTTGCAAAGTGCCCTTTTCTTTAAAAATGTCCAACATTTACTGGAGCAGTGGTGTAAAAGTGCCCTAAAAAGTTGCAAAAACGACTAGATAGGAGTGCAAAGAGGGGCAGAAAAGGGTAAAATCTCAGAAAAAGGTAAGAACACCAAAAGAACACCTGCCCTCTCGGGGACCTGTGCACTTGTCTCTATGTAGGGCTTTTAAAACCTTAAAGTTTTTATAATTATTATTTTTTATTATCTTTCAAGTGATAACGATTCAGTGTTTTTTGGCAATTTTGCAGTGTCTCTTACATTGAGAAGTGTTTAAACTTTAGAAATAGTTAAATAAATATGGATGCAAACCTATTTACGTTGCCTTTTGTACTTAAATGTCAGACTGCCTGAGCAGGGAATTGAACCCACAACCATTGAAACCAACGGGCAAAGTTCTACCGCTGAGCCATACTGACACGGGCAAAACGTCATCTCAGTACAGCTCAGCAGTATAATTTCGGCCTTTGGTTACAAAGGTTGTGGGTTCAATTCTCCAATCAGGCAGTCTGACATACAAGTCCAAAACGCAACATACACAGGTTTGCAACCGTATTTATTTGACCCTCCTTGAGCCATTTGGCTTTCCGTCCTGGTAAATTACAAGTAGTGTTCAAAACAACACACCTCCGGGCCGGGGGGGCCCCGAGACGTACGACCACTTCATTTTTGCACAATTATTTTTTTTCGTTACGTAATGTAATGTATGACTTCAACAACAAAACGTTTTGCAGACAATGATGAGTAAATAGTGTTTTACAAGTATTTTATGCCCCCTCGACTGGCTCGTAATTTTTTGGGGGGTATGGTCTGTCTCCTAGTTGTTTGTCGAATGTTTAAGTACTAAATTATTACTTGAAAAAAAGCTTGAATTCCTGATTTACATCATACTGCAGTAAGCCAATTTTTTTCAATGTCACTGTCTCGGTTAAATATGTTCTTGCACGAATGTTAACAACTACCGTGTTTTTAAGAGAATATATTTTTGTTTCATTCTGTCACAGTTGGTTTTGTAACCCAATGATGCATTTTTGACCATGATTAATCCATTTAAATGGCCAAGGTAACACGTGAGACTACCATTCTCCTTCAGCAGCTGTGGGATCTAATCTGGCCTGCTCTGGACCTAATCTCAAGCCCCTAAAGTGAACGAGCTTTGCTACTCCCCTTCCTTAGTAGACTTCTCTTGCATTCAAAAACGTACACTAAGTTCAAAATTTAGTCGGGACAACTCTACGTTCATAAGCAATCATAGGTATGTTATCTTCTCTATACTGTTCAGTAAATCTTTGTGTCAAATGCCTAGCACTGCATGATGTGCCTAAGTTGTGTGAAATTTGGTGGTCGGTATATGCGATTTGTAGGAGTCTTGTAGTATGTAGGAAATATACTACAATATTTGTAACAGCAGGATTCTTGATGAGAGCATTGTCTGGTTCGAAAGTACCAAACTTCTTGCAGCTCCCCTGTGCACCCCAAAAATTATAATATTATTAAAAAGTATTTTGGAGGAGGGTGATGGCTTGACACCAAGCAGGAGCCCAATTCCCCTGCATTTCTCTTAGCAAACAGTGAATAAAATAATAAATAATAATAACGTAATAAAAATGTTTGCCCATGCACACGCAAAATCTTGACAAGTCAGAAAAGATCTTGCGTGTGGGGCCAACCATCTAAGATCTTAGTAAGTTTGATAAGATCTTGATTGTTTTAACCAAGATCTTCACAAACTTGGCAAGATCTAGCCTTCCTGCCAAGATTAGGCATGATGTTGCAAGATCTTGACCAAGATGCTGACCTGGGGCCACATGCATAAATAGACCATAAAAAAAAATCGCTTCCCGTAAGCAGGATGTTGTTGATGTAGATGAGTAGTCCCGCTTCCCGCACGGGTGTTTATCGTTCTGGAGGAGGAGCGGGAGCCTGCTTCCTGCACAGGAATTTATCGAGATGGACGAGGGGGCCTGCTTCTCGCTTCCCACGTGGGTTTTCTTCGATCTGAAGGAGAAGGGGAGGGAGTGGGGCTAATTCCCGCTCGGGTTTTCGTCGTTCTGCAGGGGTCCACATCTGCGCACGGAAATTCGTATATCTGGATGGGGGTGCCCGTTTCCCGCACCCTGCTTCTCGCTTCCTGCACGTTCATCGATCTGGATGGGCATGCCCGCTTTCCGTGCACGGGATTTCGTCGATCTGGAGAAGAGCGGGAAAGTGTTTTTTGTTACCTTTTCACATACTGGAGGTGCGGTCATAGCCAAGACGGATCACTGGGTTGAGGTCAAAGTGGGCCGAGGTCACCCATGGGAAAGTGCGTTTTGCTTCCAAAGTTTGTCCTTTCCTAACTCGGTGTCCTTTTGCTACCAAAAAATGTTATTTTGCTACATGAATCTCTTTGCCCACTAAATGCGTCCACCTTCATGCATGAGGGTCATGTCACAGCAAGTGACATCATCCGAGAGATAGTGCAAGTGCTTCGTGGGCTTTCGAATTGTAAGAACTCCAAAAAGATTTCAAAGCCAAAAAATTACTAATTTGCAGCATTTTTAGGGGTTCCCAAAACTGGAGGAGTCATGCGAGTGCTCTGTGAGCTTTCATATTCTGATAACTCTAAAATAAAACATCAAAGATTGCAAATGCCGAATTGCCAACATTTTTGGGTTCCCAAAACTGGAGGGGGGGGGTGTAGTTCGAGTTATCAAAAAGCATTCACATTGTGCGAATGACGAATTGTTAACTGCTCTCTTCAAAATGACGAATTAACAACATTCGAGGGTCTCAGGAGTGTAAAAGCATTATGAAATTTCACATTGTGAGACTGCTTTACAGTGTGACGAATTAGCAACATTAGAGGGTCCTCAAATCGGATATTCTAAAGTTGCTTATGAACTTTCGCGTATTGAGCTTGACATAAGTACCGGTTTCAAGACCACCATGGAGGTACGAACTTGGCTCGTTTTTGGATTTTAATTGCGGCTCCTTAGTAGATCCCTACTAGGCCTTTATCCACATGGACGGGTTTTTTTAATTTACATGTGGTTCCCCTTCCTGAGAGACCTATATCCACATGGTATTCAAGATCATTAAATTCCGCTCTGCGATCATCTTTTCACCAATCTTTCTTTCTTTTCATCCTCTGTCTCATTTTGTAGACGTTTCCTTTTAGCTGCAGCATTTTTTGCTAGTCTTTCTTTTCTCTGCGCCTTGGTTTCTTGAGTTCGAGCTTTTCTCATTGAAGCAGTGTTTTTTTTAATCTCTCTTATCTCTGAGATTCAGTTTCTCCGGCTCGAGCTTCGCTCTTACAAGAGGCATCTTTCTCTAATCTCTCTTTTTTCAGCTCCGGGCCATCTTTCCCATTCCAATTCTCTCTTTGCCAATTTGCGCTTCTCTTCCGACGTAGAAGGATCCTCCAACCTTCTCCGATGGTTTTCCAGTAAATAGTCTCCGAGCTGCTTTATTTTTTCCAGCTTCTTCTCCTTGTTCACGTTTTTCTCTTCCTGCATTTTGAGCGTTATACTCTCCTTTTCCTCTCCCTCTTCATCGCTCATCACGTAGACGTCCGAGTCGAAATCGTCCTCGTACTCTCTCCACGCGCTCGAGTCGTAGTGGCCGATAGCTAGTGTCTTTGCCATTTTCCAGATGAACCTCTTGTCGTCGTACAGATAGAGGAGTTATTTCAAAACTCGCACCGTACTCAACTCGTGTACGACGATGGAAATTTTCGTACAAGTACCTTTTTATGCCGGTGTCATCGATTTCAACACGGATTTGTAATCATCGAAGGACAAGTGCTTCTTGACGAACAATCTGTGGATTCATTTGGCCTTTTTAATGGTCTCTTTTCTCCATGTTTTGATCGCGTACATCTTTGCTTGCAGTCCGACAAACTCTTTTATGGGTTCACCGCCCATCTCGTCTTTCATCTTTCCCAGTACCTGCTTGTTCGACGCTGAGAAAAGGGGGTGGTCTGGGGCTAATTGCTCGCTAGGTCATTGAAAAAATCAAAAGTTGTAATAACAAAATTTAATAGCAATAAAAAGTTGCCTTTTATATAGTTTAGTAACAGGCCAAAATTTGATTTCAATCGGATAATGTTTTAAGGGTCCACTTTGGCTTCGAAATTTCAGCCATTGGTTTCCATGCAAAATCTACGCTAACTTTAACTAATTCAACTCCTTTACAACTTTAGCTTGTATTATCGAGTTCTAAGACCCGACAAAAGTTATATCCTATTTAACTCACTAACACTGCAAAGTTTGGTTACTACCGAACTATATCTTGAGGGTCCACTACGACAATAAAGTTAAAAAATGCTAAATTTAACCTTTTTATAGTTTTTAATGAATATAAAGTACAGTGAAAAAAGTAAAAGTTGTATTAAAACCTAATTTGCAGTAAAAAGTTCCCTTATATATAGATTAGTAACAGTACAAAAGTTCACTCCAATCGGATGATATCTTCAGGGTCCACTCTGGCTTTGAAGTTTGTGTTGTTCAATATAAACTCATACATGAATATGAAGTTTTTCGTGCTGAATTTTGGCAACAACTCTCACACCTTTAAACTTGCACGAATAAAGCTGTCTCTGGAATCTGCTTAACAGACTGTGGTTGAGGCTTCCTTTACAAGCTTCACGCGCCTTTCAAGTGTCTGTATTTGACATGGAAACTTTAATATGTTAGAATTTTTAAGTGCAGGAATTTCATCATCCGTTAGTAACTCCAGCTCTTTGCGAGACATTTCCATTGCAAAAGGTGGCTCAGTCACAACCACTTTAGAACTGCGTCATGGTATGAGGTCTGTGTACTCTTTAGCATCAAAGTTCAGAGGTGGTATTGTAAATTAACGAATATGTTGTGGTATCTTTGATCGAGGCCTGGATAATCCGACAGACTGAAGGTCTCTTATGTGTTTTCGATTATCACCTAGCATTCCCAACTATACATTCTCTTGATAAGCAAACTAACTGTTTCTGTGTATAATTTGGCCGATCACATCTTTTAAGTCTTCGGTCAGAAACCATGATGATTCAATTGTTTTAAACATATGGTTGGCACCATCCGCACAAGAAGGTTTACACTTGATTGCAAACCATACTGGAGCATACACGTTCATGATGTAGCCAGCCGGTAATTGCAGGTTTAAGATGGGATTTCAGTTGCCACATACAGACGAAGATGCTGATTAGCAGTTGTTAACCACCTTGTGTGAATCATTTTTCCGAGATCTCGAGCAGCTAGACTACTAGACCATTCACCAGATGATACAGCCTGACATATCTGCGGTAAGTATTTTTGGTCAGTAGTTAGGTCGTTACAATTCACATTAATAGTAACTGACGGGTTGGTTTCAGCTGCACTGTAATGGGTGATTGGTAGCAACTCGCAAAGTTTTAAGCTTTTGCCTATTACTCCATCAAAATCACGAGGCGCAGAGGTTGGTCCATATAAATCTCTAACAGGTGGCGGCGAGGCAGTTTGTTTGTGTGTAGGTAACAAGTAAGCCATTGTAAAGGTTTTTTCAACTGTATCTCTAAAAGTCTGAGAACACACCATCTTTAATTCTTTTATTTGATTGACCTAATTACACGAAGAAACAGTCTTTTTGCTCATCCAGAAAATGCATAGTTAGGAATGCTAAGTGATAATCGAAAACACATTACTTGTAGTCTGTCGGAACATCCAGGCCTCGATCAAAGCACAACAACATTTTCGTGAATTTAAAATACCACCTCTGAACTTTGATGCTAAAATGTACACAGACCTCATACCATGGCACAGTTATAAAGTGGTTGTGACGAAGCCACCTCTTGCAACGGAAATGTCTCGCGGAGAGCTGGAGTTACTAACGGATGATGAAATTCCTGCACTTAAAAATTCTGACATATTCAAGTTTCCATGTCAAATACAGACACTTGAGAGGCGCGTGAAGCTTGTAAAGGAAGCCTCAACCACAGTCTGTTAAGCAGATTCCAGAGACTGCTTTATTCGTGCAAGTTTAAAGGTGTGAGAGTTGTTGCCAAAATTCAGCACGAAACTTCATTTTCATGTATGAGTTTATATTGAACAACACAAACTTCAAAGCCAGAGTGGACCCTGAAGATATCATCCGATTGGAGTGAACTTTTGTACTGTTACTAATCTATATATAAGGTAACTTTTAACTGCTATTAGGTTTTAATACGACAACTTTTACTTTTTTCACTGTACTTTATATTCATTAAAAACTATAAAAAGGTAAAATTTAGCATTTTTTCAATTTTATTGTCGTAGTGGACCCTCAAGACATAGTCCGATGGTAACCAAACTTTGAAGTATTAGTGAGTTAAATAGAATGTAACTTTTGGCGGCTCTTAGAATGTGATAATACAAGCTAAAGTTGTAAGGGAGTTGAATTAGTTAAACTTAGCATCGATTTTGCACGGAAACCAATGGCTGAAATTCCGAAGCCAAAGTGGACCCTCACAACATTATCCGATTGGATTCAAATTTTGTCCTGTTACTAAGCTATATAAAAGGCAACTTTTTATTGCTATTAAATTTTATTATTACAACTTTCGTTTTTTTCAATGCACCCCATAATGCTCGTACCGAAACGATCTCGGTTCTGGAGCATGTCCTCGAACACGTCGTTAGTTTCGATGCAGTAGCAAAGGCTGTCCGTGTCGGTGAAGAGGAGCTTTACATGGTCTCCGTACTTTGGTCCAATAAATCATAATGGAACTCGTACATCGCGAGTTTAGACAGTTCCAAAATAGAGAATCCCGAGTAATTGGGGAGATCACACCAAATGCTTCGAATATGCCAGATGACTGCACTACGTTTTTGTTCAAGATCTTGAAGGAGTCAGCGTGGGGTTAGGCCGTGTATTTCAACGCCCTCTAGAGTCATTGCAAAGCTTGACGTTGAGCCGATTTTGTTTATTTTCCATGGTCTTGCCAAAAAACTGAGTTGTTCAAGAGCTTAAAGGAGTCCTTCTCGAACGGAGTGGTCGACGCTTGCCTTTCTCGGTGTTGAAGTCGATGTACTCCCTCATCCACAGTTTCTAGTTGAAGGCGAGGACTCTTCTGATGTGGCTGAGAACTAGTCTGTGCCGAAGGTTGAACTTCAGGCTCTGGTAGTGGACGACATACTTCTTCTTATGCAGAAGATTTGGAAAAAGCTTGGGGTTTGCTGAAGATTTAATGGTGTGCTTCAAATCTTTGGCCAAATCTCTAATAAGGGAAGAAGAATTCCTCCCTAATTTCGATCTTCTCTGGAGCGAGTGGGTAATCATTGTGCTCGTCGTGAAATTCTCTGGGATATTCGAGATCCACTTCCAGGATGCAACCGACATCCGCATCATCCTGCACGGTGTCTATGTCGAAGGTCCTGATTTTTTCTTTCGTCAGGTAATGGAATCCATTGTAAGGTAGAAGGGCGCACATGACGATGCCGTAAAGGTTGTTCACGTCCAAGTCTATTATGTCGGTGGAAGGTTCGCGGGGGTCGAAGTTGGGTAGGTTGTTGGCTTTTGCGAACCTCTTTCCCACGAAGGAAATGCCATCTCAAATGCCAGAAGTTATCAGGTTGTGCTTCCTGACGTGAGTAAAGAGTTCCAACTCGGATTTCTTCATTTTGAGCAGAGCCGTCCAGCTAAATCCCGGAGTGGAGACTTAGTAGCAGGGATCCAACTTGTTGTTTTCCAGGCAAAGTTTCCTAAAAACCTTCCAATGTGTCTGCGAACAGATAAACATCCGTCATTTGGTAGATCTTGTGGTACGAACCAAATTTCTTCGTTTTCATCTTAAGCCAGAAGTTGAGTGCCCGAACGTACTCGTCACCGGCTAACTGTTCGTCTTTCAGCTGGGAGAAGAGTGACATTCTCGGTGGTAGTTCTTTCTTATCGAAAATGGCTCGCACATGCTCGTAAGAGCAGATACCCTTTCATGTCAGGAGATTCAGAGCATCTTTCGAGTAATGGCATCCTGAAACCAAGCAGATTTTAGGCCGGAGTCCAAAGTGGCTTCGAGGATGGGGTAAGCCGACGTTGCTTTTCCTGCAGTTCTCCACCATAGTGTCCAATGAAGCTTTCAAAAACTCAGACTGTCCATGAATCGCAGATTTACGCCCTTCCTTTTAATAGGCATGCTCTGAAACCTTTCCGCGGTTCTGCTAGTAAATTCCACTTGTCCGTTGAACTTGTGCATGGCGGATACCAGGAGGTGCATGTCGTAGCCTTCTAGGTTGTGGAAAACGATGGGAAAGGTTCTCCGTTCTCAAGCGCTCAAGTTGCATTTCGAATGAGCGGCTCCCCTGTGCTTCCCGCTGATGTGACAATGGTCCCTCACCTTTTGCTTGCTTACATTATTGGGGGTCTTTGCAGTCAAATGGTTTTTCGCAGTAATGACCAACATTGGTGTGAGATTTCTTTGGCTAGGGTGAGTTTCAGTAGCTTCACGTCTTTCAAGAACGTAAGGTAATCTTGGGCTTCTTCCTGCATGCGTTCGTAAAACACGTCGACGGCATCTTCTGCCAAGTAATATAGCTGATTAACAATTTGAGTCCCGAAGCTGCAGGGAGCATGGTGATGGATTTTAGTCGTCGAAATCGTGGAAGGTTCGGGTTGAGCGGTGTGCATGGGGCAAAGGATACATTCGAAATCGGCGGAGATGATGCGTTGGAAGGGGTTCTTACGGTAGAAATGCCGAAACTTGAGAAAGTTTTCCCCAGGTGACTTGAATTTAAGAGCTTGCGTGGGGTTGATTTTCACACATTCGTTCCGGTGAGCCGAGAGCATCAACTCATTTCCGAACCTGGCGAAACAGTTCAGCAATAGAACTTGCCGTGCCTGCCCGTGACTCGGAATCGTAAAAACCTGGAGATGTCTCTAATGGGTCAGAATGGGCGTGTACCGATCCAGAGTTCTTCATCATATTTGTCGCCCAGCAGGAGAAGATTAATGGGTTGACCATCTAAATTTTTAGAAACATGAAGCGGGTACAATCCTACCACGTCGTGAAACTCTATAACGTTGATGGAGAGATCGTTCGCCTTTTCGAATTTGCTAATTTCACTGAGCTTCATCGGGTAAGAATTTCCACTTGTTGTGGAAGTTCCGGTTTGCATATCTTCGAAGTCGAGATAATCTTCTAGGTCTTCGCCTGTCAGTTGTAAACCTACGGCCTGTACAGAGTACAAAAAGCATTTCTGGTCAGTTTTTTTTACGTTAACCACGGCGTAAGAATTGCCGGCGAGCGCCTTAGGGAGCGGAATGTAGGACATTGCCTGCAGCGGTTTGTACTTTGCCGCCCTGATGATGAGGTGGTTCGATTGGGAAATGACCCAACCACTACCACACTGGGCGAAAGCGTCAATAGAACTTTGAATCTTATCGAAGGTTTTGTCCAAGAGCGCGGGAATATCGTTCGGGTTATAGATTTCCATGTATCGGGTCCAGAAACCCACCTGAATTACGGTAGTATCCCTGACGAATTGGTCCCCCAATCAGATTTGAATCTTGCAGTTGACCATCTGGTTTAGGCTAACCAGTAAAAGCGATTGCAAGGCCAGACGAACTGACAGTAGAAATTGCGGGTGTCACACCCGATTCTTACGGCAGAGGCATCTCGTATTGATGGTGGCATGACCCCAGCATTTGGGACAGATGAACGCAATCCTTAAGATGTACGGTAAGTTAAAAACACATACAGAGTAGTCATCAAGTGCTGTTGAAACAACAATGTTACACTAGCAATTGATGGCTATTCTGTATGGGTTTTTAATAACTAAAATGCTTTTTAACTTTCTGCTTTTTGTACGGGTAGGTTGTCGACGAAACACTCGCATTCTTCGTTCAGAATAGATGAGTGTGCCGACCGAAGGTGATTGCGTAGTTGATGTTGGGAAGTGTATATTTCTGTGCAGTAAACGCAAGTGAAATATTTTTTAGTATCCATTCTGAAAATATAAAATATTTATCCTTTTTATTATTAAGGAAGAAAAAAATTGAGGAAGGGAAGGGAAGGAAATAATTTTTTTTAATGTTTATTGCATCGAAATATTTTTACATGGGAAAAAGGGGAAGGACATATTTATTTATTTAAGATTTAAAACATTTTCCCATCTTTTCCTTTCTTCTTACGCAATACTCTTTCTAATAAAAATAAATCGGGAACTAGAGTTTTTGAAGTTCCGGTTCGTAAAAACCTTCATGCACCGGTCACCCGACTCGTCTTTTAGAAGATAAGTAACCAGTTGAGTTTTTTCCACTTTACGGTTCGTGAAAACTTCGTTAGTAAAATTTTGCGAATACCCCTTATCAAAAATTTATTTCCTAAGGCAAATTTGGGTTTGTTCAACAACTGTTTAGTGCTTGTTCGTCTCAGCAACAGTTCGTGACATTTGGTTACTTCCCTCAGTTTAAGTTTTATGGTGGAATGAACCGTGTTATTGTAATTGGAAACTAACTCTTCGATAATGTCCGTCCACTCGTAAGTCCCCTCCCTAGTGAACCTTTTCCACATTTGGGTTTTCAGCATTCTGTTGAAACATTGTACCACGCTCGCTTTCTTCTTGGAGTACGAAGACTACATGTGGATCTTATGGCGCTTAAGTAGAGCTTTGAAGTCTTTATTGTAGAACCCGATGCCTAAATCGACGTGTAAGTTTTTAGAAGGTGTCGTTCGGTCGAGTATTTTCTTGAAAGCTTCGGTAATGTCTATGCTGGATTTAGATGTAAGCGGAATGGCCCATGTGAACTTGGACATGACGTTAATGCAGATTAGTAAGTAGTTAAACCCTTTATTTTGGCTAGCTTAAGGTATCATTTCAACCAAGTCAGCCTGTCATAGATCTTCAGGCTCAGTGCAATCACTTTCAGTCTCGAAAAATTTTTTCGGGTTGGTTTGTAAAGTTCTTATACAATTTGATCCATTTTTTTTATTTCCCATTCCGAACCCAAGTTTTGTTTGGAAGATTTTCTTAACGTTTGAAGCATCTAGTTTTTCTCTCCATACCACAGAAGGATCATCCCTCACTCTTTGGAAATTTGGACTTCATCGGCGGCGTGCGGATCTTTTAAGTCTGAGTTGTCTGAGTAAGCGATGTCGTCTTCTTTGCACGCTTCGTCTAGTTTAATAATTCCCAGATCTTCACGAACCAATCTATTTTCCAATTTGGTTCCCGGGCTGCAGTATTGGTAGCCCAGCAAATGCATTTTAAGCGGTACCTTATCTATGAGTTTGTTTACTATTCCTTTCCCAGACTTGATTAAGTAAGCTCTTTTCGTCCCGCACGCCTCGCAAAATACAACTTGCATTTGCCGGTTATTTTTGGCGGTGATAATAACAGACGGCTCGGGGCCATCGCAAGTGCGATGGTTACGTTTGACACAGTACCCCATCTTGATACTTTCTGTTTCCATGGTTCTCTGTTTTACATACGATTTTTTTTAACCTAAACCTAAATTTTTATAGTCACCTTTTTCTCCTGAGCCATCTTTGCTGAATTTCTGATAAAATTTCTACCGTCGTTTTTCTATGTCCATCGTGGGTGCGAGAGTGGACTTGTATAAAAGCCTGATTCTCATTATCAAGTTATTGGGATTGTAGTAATATTTGTAATTGACCTTGCTTGAATGACCCACTTTTTTAACCATGCCCGTCCCTTTTGTTTTAGTTTTCATGTCTTCCCAATTTGGAGCAATAAAACTTGTACTTGGCACTCTTATTTGATTTGGGTTTACAAGTATTCGGGTGATGAGTGGCGTTAGTATTTTTTAACATGTTCGCGTAACCTGCATTAACATCCTGCGCGATGGTACTTTCTTTCAAATCTTTGAAAACTAGCAAATTCCAAAGCCTGCATCTCCCCAAGTATTGCTTCCACTGGACCACTATGTCATTCTCAAAAATTTCAACCACTTTATTACCAGCTAACCTATTTACTGATCGTACCATAACCCGAAAACGGGTCCGTCTGCTTAGGACTTTCGAGCTTCATAAGTACTAGTTCTGGTTTAATTGCTACGCCATTCTGTAAAGGCCAATGTGCTCTTGTCATGCGACATGACGTCACCACGACAATTGCGTACCTACGACTCGTACACGCCTGAATAGGTTGGAGTGCCCCTTGGAATTACCTTAATAAGTATCTACTTATGT
>JAHWFP010251168.1:6796-41870 GCA_023313725.1 Lithobius niger
CCGTGGTGGTGCCTTGTAGAGTATCTCGATGGGGTTCATAGGTAGTTCAATTTGTACTACTATGACTGACTTGTGTACCAAATTTCATGTTTTTACCTCGATCTACCATAATTTGTTGGTGAAGCCGCAGGGAAGGGGGGGGGGGTAGAGCCTTGGAGATATTTCATGGGGGGGGGTTCCATTGCTGGTTTGATGTGTACTGCTAAGAATGACTTGTGCACCAAATATCAAGCTTTTAGTAGGATTTGTAAAAACGTGTGGGTCAACGCTCAGTGAGGGGGCACAGGGGGGCGCTGGGGCTCCTTTGAGGGTATTTCTTGAGGGTTCCATGGTTGATTCGATTTATGCTGCTAAGAATGACCTGTGCACCAAATATCAAGGTTTTAGTGGGATTTGTAAAAATGTGTGGGTCAACGCTCAGTGAGGGGGCACAGGGGAGGGGCGCTGGGGTCCCTTTGAGAGTATTTCTTGAGGGTTCCATGGTTTATTCGATTAATGTGCTAAGAATGACTTGTGCACCAAATTTCACGTTTTTAGCTTGATCTGTAAGAATTTGTTGCCCAAGCCCCTGGGAGAGGGCACTAGGAGGGGGGGGGGGGGTGCTAGGGAGAGGGGGCGCTGCAGGCACTTAGAGGTATTTCATGTGGAGCCAATGGCTAGTTCGATTTTTACTGTTAAGAAAGACTTCTCAAACAAATTTCATGTTTTTAGCTCGATTTGCTAAAATTTATCACTCCAATTAATGATTTCTACCCAGTGCTCTACAATAATAATTGCTCTGCGGACATGAATACTGCAGTAACATCAAAATATTGTTCAAAAAGACCCTGCTAGGTGTTAATACCTACATTTTAAGCCATACAAATTGAAAATCGGTTCATTGGTTCGATGTCTATGTGAAAGCAAAAGTTCTAGCCCATTTGGCTTTCCGTGTCAAGAATATCGTAGTTACATTAAAATACCTTGAGAATGGCTTTAGGCCTTGTCCAGACCTACGTTTTAAGCTATAGAACTTGAAAATCGGTTCAGTGGTTCGATCTCCAGATGAATGCAAAAATTCTCAACAACAACATTAATGATTTCTGCCCAGTGCTCTACAATAATAATTGCTCTGCTGACGAGAATACTGCAGTCACAAAAAATAGTGTTCAAAAGGCCCTGGTCAGTGTTAATACCTACAATTTAAGCTATACAAACTGAAAATCGGTTCATTGGTTCGTTCTCTAGGTGAGAGCAAAAGTAATAGCCCATTTGGCTTTCCGTGTCAAGAGTATTGTAGTTATACTAAAATAGCCTGCGTAAGGCCCTAGGCCTTATCCATACCCACGTTTTAAGCTATAGAACTTGAAAATCGATTCAGTGGTTCGCTCTCTAGGTGAGGGCAAAGAGTCCCAACAACAAGAACAACAACAAGAACAACAACAAGAAATGACCATGCTGTGGACGCCGAACGGTTCGATTGTTGTGGTGAAATAGTTATGACACGACCCCAAATACCGAATTTCGTTGATCTATGTCAATTCTGGGCGAGACTATAGGAGTTCAAAGTTTGACGTTTAACATGGAAGTTCATGCTAAGGCTTACTGCGGTCCTTGATGAAGTGATGTCACCCCAGCCAATGAACAACGGCTAAGCTAAGCCCACCGACTATTATTTCGGACGTTAAATGAACAACTTATTGTTACTGGTTGCAGGTCAATTTAGGACAGTAGCAATGGTCAGGTTTTTCCTTTAATCTTGACCGAAAAGTTGGTGGATTACCCTGGAGGTCGTTCGTTGGCGGGGATGGTATCATTACTTTCTAACGGGACAACTTTTCAGTCAGTACCTGGGTTAAACTTGGTATGCCATGTAGAAAACTTGGTGGCAGTCGTTACAATTTTCATAAACTGTAATGTACTTAAAACGTTTAGAAATGAGCCAATTGAAGATTTGTTTTTAATCACAATAAGTGCTTTCTTTGTTGACTTCATACAAATTGGAAGTCAAAATGAGGTCCAGAATTCAGCTAAAGAGTCTAGAGAGAAGGGGAGTGCTTTAAGCCCATCGGAGCCTTGTAAACAACTCATTTTCAACCATTTTCGTGCCTTCAAAATATTTAAAGAGCTCACTTTCATAATTTGTTTCGATTACTTATAAATGCCTTACACTTGTCTATGTTTTAGAGATCGACCGATCATCGGATCGGTATCGGCATCGGCCGATATTTTTCATACGATAATCGGTCGGAATCGGATCGGTTTATGTGTCCGATACTGATGTTAAGTTCACTGCCAAACGCGAGTTTCAGTTTTGTAAATTGCTTCGGTTTAACAGATTAACTAGCATCTCTCAATACCAACAATTTATAAATTCTGGTAAATACTAATACTAATGTCTAGTGCATTGCTTTTAAATCGTCGGCGATCGACGGGAAGCAAGCACCAGCTGGTCCTACCGGAGCACGTGCCAAAACCACCCAAAATTTGGTTAATTCTGAACATTGTGTATCTTAAGTTACTTTTATTAAATATTTAAAATAAAAGTACATAAACATATATTTGCGATCTCGTTTACCTTTTGTTAGTTAAAGAAATCGATAGTTGTAGAAGCATTAGTGGCGTTACTTCCGATCCTTGCAAGATTTCTTTGTTGTGGAGCTCAGTCACAAGGGCCAACAGAAAACGTGCTAGTCAGTAATCCTGGACAGTGCATTTATAAGCGGGTTGTGATTTTTAAAAGGTGTTAAAAATATATTATGTCAAAATTGCTATTTATTTTAGAAATACAAATCCATAAAAAATGCGGTAACGAGAAACGTTTTAATTATTTGCTACGGAGTGTGTTGTCTTTTGTCGTAGCTGGTATCGGCAGGGTGCTCCGTGCGCGGACAACCGGGAAAATGTAATGCAGATTAGGCCATTAAAAAAAAAAATCGTCTTATCAAATTTAAAATTATTACTTTTTAAAAATACTTTATTACTACTACATCGTATAACAATATCCAAGTATTTATTCGAATCCTGTGTTTTTACTACTGTTAAAATTATCCAAGCTGTATCCTACATTTTACTGGTAGTAGGTGCACCTTTCGGGTATCAACTTTTAAAGAGCGTTTTGTAAACAACCGGTTTCTTCGACGTAGTCAGTTTATCCGAGCAACTATGATCTATTTAAAACTAGTTTCAACTGAATCTGAATGAAATATATGGATTACCAATTAAAGATATTGCAGCAGAAAGGTTTATTCGTAAGAAATTCAAGAGTGGATGGTAAAGCCTTGGATTGGTAAAGCAAACACCCAAGTTTTGTTTCGTGCTGGATAGTTGGCCAGATGGGCTACGGTGATTTTAAATCGCGTTTTCCTAAGCAGAGGTCTATTTTAGTTAGACGTGAGTTTGGGGAGGGGGACAAGTAAAGTAAGCAAAGGAATATTTTTTCCAATGTACAGCGCTAATTTGTCATTCGTTCGTAATTAATTTTTTGCTAGACAATAATTTTAATTACTAGGATTTTTTTTTTTTTACGGATGGGGCTTTGCAGAGCCTGGAAACTAGACAGTTGATTTGAAATTTAAAAGGCGTGCCCAGCCCCTGTGAAGATTAGTTTTATAATTTCCGATTTTCGTTTTTTCTCTCATGCAAGTGTGCGTATGCAGTTAGTACAAAAGTAGGCTACTCATACTTAACATCAGAAATTTTAAATCGTTTGTAATGAAGAATTTTAACCAGCGTTAAATTCATTGTACTACAGTGCTGATAAATGTTTTTTTCTGTTTTTTTTGGCAATTAACTTTAAATGTGGTCCATATTTTCATATTTTTACTTGTGGTCCTAGTATGAGAAGGTGCCAAAAGTTACAAGGAACCGGACGGGATAAGCAGTGGTAAATTTTACCCACATAGAACCATTGTGTGTAATAATAATAACATTTTGTAACTCATTGCAATAAAAGTGTAAAAATATGATAATTATAACTTATTTTCAATTATATGAAGTAACAATGATAATATTGTATTTTTTAGTTCTTATTAAGTTCATAAATTTTGCTTGGTTAAAAATATTAAATATCGGTATCGGATCGGCATCGGTCGGATCGGAATGACAGTTATCGGCATCGGATCGGAACGGCAAAAACCTGTATCGGTCGATCCCTACGTATGTTTACCAAACTTTACTCGGCTTATCCTCGCCCCCCCCCCCTACCTCTGATGCACCACTGAGTTGTTGCGTACCACACTATCCCCATGCAACCATGAATACATGCACGACAGTGAGTGGCGATGAATATTCAGTGTACTCTAGTGTTTGATCTTGATTTGGATCATGATCTATGTTTATTTAGTGATCGTGATCAAGTCTGGAGCTTCGTTTGCCCCTTTCCAGCCAACGTATTGTAATAAAAATTAGAACGTGTCCTGGATTCGAACCAAAGCGAAAGTCTTCTTACTTCAATACACCAACCGACTGAGCTATCATCACATGAAAAACTAGTATTTTAAAAATTCCTTATAAAGGCCGATGGATTTTGTAGCACAAAAATTTACCGAGTTGGGCACTGTAATCCGTCATAAGCTAGGACAGTCTTATTACTCTCCAACACTTCTATTTTCCTAACGTATCTCTTTATACGCTCCTGGCTAAACTGCTTGACTAAATTAGCTTGTAAGACAATTTTTTTCCCCCGTAAAGTGAAATTAGGATCAAAAGAATTAGATTTCACGAGTTTAAAATTTCAAGTTAGAATTATAAAAATAGGAGAATTCCATAGAGGAGAGATAAAGAGCAGCCGTTGCATCAGGAGGAATAGGAATATGGTTTATTGGAGCTTGAGCCCTTAGCCACGCGCTCACCTTACAAACCAAACACCCAACCAGGAGCATAACCGGGATAACAATGTAAAGATGATGAAAATAGGCTTCAAACAATGTAGGGCTTTTAGAGCCGAGTTGAATAGTTTCAAAGTTGATTGAGTAACAATCACTGCACGCACGATCGTTGTTGTGGGCTTAACGCTTGGTGTACCACTGTAATCCGGAGAACGTGGGGTGGGGGGAACGAAAAGATACGATAGTAATTCAAGATCCACAAAAGAGGAAAACTTACTAAATCCACAAAAAAAGGAGGCATGCTACTGGGCTTCATGTAATGCCTTCAGTGTATTCAATCAGATAGTTGTAAGGTTCACAGCCATGGAAAATATGTTGAAAATACAGATGCAGTATTCACAAAGAATGTCGAGAGCAGGGAGCTTGGATTATACGTAGCTTTGATAGGGTGGCCCCACTCGGTGAACGCGTCTGAGCTAAGCACAGCTATTTCTCGTGGTAAGGTATAGACGAGCGAGATTCAGTTAGTGACGTTTTTGCTCCCAAACCAATCCTCGAAGCAGACGACGCTTGGTTTTTCGAAACCAACAAAAAGGTTTGTTTTAACTAGCCAGTAGTTTTCAACAAAATTAATGAATAATTATGAAATATCTGATCTCTTAATCTTTGCTGAACGTTAAATCACACATTATTAAAATAAAACGAAAAATTCTTACCAGATCACCCGAGACGAGAGTAACTGACGTAGTTGCGTTGAAACCAAAACAATGGCATGCGTTCACGATGGTCGCTTGTGACGGTGCTCTCCTTCTGATAACAAACGTTGCGATTTTCAGTCGCATTGTCGATTGTGCTGGTAGGTTATTGCACTTTAAAACAATTTAAGCGGTCGGGCTTACGTTTGATGATGCGTACTTGTTCGATTGTTGTCCAATTTTGTGCCGATTCATCGGAAAAATCAAAAGCCAATGAGATGCAAGAATCGGTAAAATGGCGCGAAAAATGGGAGCAGAAACGTCAGACGCGTTTGTAGTATACAAAGCAGCTCCCCAAATCTCGTACGGTTTCTCGCAGTGCAGCGTAATACTAAGTGGGCCCACCCTATCAAAGCTACATGTAATCCAAGCTCCCTGGTCGAGAGGTATTGACAAAGTAAAATTATTGTTAAAAATACAGATGCCGTGTTCACACAAAAAATGTCGTTTTCCGTTTACAAATTAAATTGTATGTGACAATTTCTATCTGGTCACTGGTCAGTCAAGAAATTTCAGGGGTTTCTGGGCAAGGAAGGAGAAAAAACCTGCGTTGGTTTCTCATTTAACAATGCTACGTAGTTAGGGGAGTCTTAGTTCTTCGGGCATTTGTAACCTGAACTTGGTTCGGGCTTTCCGCTAATTAGACGATAATTCGGTATAGAGCATTCGACTATATTCCCAATTTTCAAATTTCGAGTACTCACCATGACGAATTTGTGGTTCATGTTGATACAATTTCAGTAACTTGGCGTTGCAGTGATGTTGCAGTTCCAGAACCAAACGAAAGGGACATACGTTCATCAGTCGCACAGTTTATATATACGGAGAAAATGTTAAGCTGTTTAACATTCTGGTCCACTCCACGACCTGTACTTTTACACTCCATCACTCTTCACTGACGCACAAAGGGACATTACTTGGCAATGAATAATTTTTTTCCCTGTCTTGTTTCAAGGTTCATGTGGCAATATACTTTTTCGTTTATAGTGCCGTTACGTTTTCAATAAGCCATTTGCCAAGAAGCACGTAGTTTACAGACTGTGGTGCAACGGATTTGGAGAAAGTGTGAGCCATGAACGAAAGTTGAGTAGTACGGAGAAGAACAACGCAAAGAATGAGTCTTACGAAATTTAGACATTTACTCGGTAGGTCAGGACACTCGATTTACCCATTTTTCGCCCCTGCATGCTGAATACGTACAGACGCCCCTCCAGTAAAACGTTTCCGGCCGCATTCCCTCTCCCCAACAAAGAATTGATAATTGGCCAATCAAGGCGAGCATTGAATTTGGATTTTGTGTATTTCAGTGTGTTTGCCTGAGTATTCGTCTGTTAGTGACATGATAACGTTCACAATTTTGTTCTGATTTGGTTGAAATTTCATAACGCACGAAAATCATGAGTTGGAAGATGAAATTCTTACCTCAGATGTTTTCGGAGATGTTCGGGTTCTTCGTCCTCGTAGGATTCGTTCGCTTGCTTCAAGTGATGTCATCCGCTGACTGACTTTGGAAATGCAAGTTCGTCGCTTGCTGTCAAGAGACCAAGGTGGCATACTTGTCATTTTACTTGACGGCGTTTTCGGAGTTTGAAACCGTCAATAATGCATTTCATTTTGCATTTTTCGCTCGGCCCAGTAACTGTGCTTTTCAGAACGCGATTATATAACAAGTAAATAAGGTGGTGATCTCTGAATACAAACGGGTGCCTGTGACACGCACTAACCCACAAGTACAGAAAATCCACAATTTAATAATTTTAATAATAACTTAAAAACACACAAAAACACGAGCACTGATGCAGGACAACTGTCAATCACCGTCTACCACTTTCAACATGGCGGACAAGTGATTGTTGTCCTGCATTTTTGTTCTCTTATTTTTTGTGTGTTTTTTTAAGTTGTGAACAAGATCTGTAAAAAAAGGCCAAAAATTATTAAATTGTATACTTGTACGGTTAGTGTGTGTCAGAGGCATTCGTTATACTCAACTATAGGTATAACGACCACACAGAATCAACTTTCTATACTATGTTGTGATTCCTTTCAAAAAATAAAATATTGGAAGGACTAACCCTGGCTTTAAGAAGTACTGTAAATGCTCAGATGCTGGAAAGCATAAATCCTCTTCAATCCAACCAAACTATTACAAACCGAGGTACAATTTTGACGATTTTAACATTAATATTTATTACCATGAGTCTATGAGTCGTTCCTACGGAACTTTTCATAGACTCATGTTATTACTGATTGGCACGGCACCTGAAAACGGGAGCTTTAGGAACGCCCCCGACCATCGGTACCCTACTGTGGCTAGTAGTTAGCCTACGCAGAAATCAACCATGAGGACAGCTTGGTTTTTAGAAGTCATATGGATAGACCTCTTACAACACCGCAACAAGAGGGGTGCAATCTGGGAGACAGGCACCCCGGGTGTTAACCTTTACGAGAACTAAAATACTGCGTCAGTAATCTAGCTAAAAGCTAGAATTTCGTCCTGAATAGAAATCCAGCAAGCATCAACAAAATGAAGTAAACCTTGTAATTTTCGGGTGTGACGTGCTAAAATTCGCCAAATATCAGTGAAAACTTAGGTAAGCATTTTCCTGTCGTAGCAACTTGCAGCTTCGCTTCTCTTCATCATTCAGTTTCAGTGTTTTTATTTTCAGTATTATTGCAGAAGTTATAAGAACTATCGATCATACATATACAGAGAATTTTATCGAAATAATGTTAGATTGTTGTTGGAGTATCTTTTGCTTGTTTTCATTTAACCTTTGATCTAACAGTCTGTGGAATTAGCTTGGCAACTAATGTAGCAACTTGGTGGCAGCCATTTTTGTTCTGACATCACTACTTTGATTGGCTGAAACTTGGCGGATTCTTTCAGATTAACTAAACAATGAAGAGACAATGCTTTAACAGACAAACAATGTTTCACGTGAAGCGGCAATCGCTGTTGTTTGGTGCAGCAGCATGGCAGCAGTGAATACGGGCGATAATATTCATTCTTGCATGGTAACAAAGAAAAAGGAAGATGGTAAGAAGGAAAAAGGACGCGACGCACGCAACAATATAAATAATAAGAAGAAGGAAGTAACGCACACCCAAAGAGCAGCGTCATGTGACGTCACATTGGCTACAAGAGAGATAGCTGCAAGGGGCACTAGATTAAAACGGAGGGTTAAACAACGGCACTTCTAGTTAAGGCAGTGCTTTGAGAGTGGATTTCATAGGCCAGAAAAACGTTTTTTCTACAATCCCTTATGCTGCTAGGTTGTAATTGGAAAATAAAGATTCCACTTGCATAAAATGTCAGCAACAAATCGACAAAAATTGTGCATTATAGGCCTAAGAAATCCACTCTGAACAGCATTGTCTTCAGTAAGACGCCCTTCTCTTCCCCCTCCAGTGATCCTTGCAGCTAGCCCAGTAACTGGCTCCAGCATAGAGTTATATACAATAATACAACGTTGTGTCACTGCCCTATAAAGCAGTGACACGACGTAGTATTATTGTATATAACTCTATGCTGGACCCTTAATGGGTTAGCTGCAAGGGGCACTTCAGAGAGAAACAGAAGGGCGTCATACTGAAGCCGATGCTGTGAAGAGTGATTTCTTAGACCTAAAACGCGCGATTTTTGTTCTTGGAGAAAACAACGTTATTTTAAGCCTAAGACATCCGCTCTCCGTTGTTTTTCCCTCCATTTTTATGTGGTGCACCTTGTAGTTATGCCCTCCAAAACCCATACTGGTGCCAATATGGCGGCAAATGTCACTTCTCTATAGGACCAATGGCAGCTCTAATAATACGCAGCTAACAATGCAGAACCCTAACAAAGGTCACAAAAGATTTGATCTGATTTGATGTATTCAGAGATTAAGGACCCTTGGTCATGTGCTCTACACCAAGACACACGCTAGTGTGTCGCCCGCCAAGATAAAACGATAACATCCAGATAATATATATATATATATATATATATGAGCATGGCGACCAATAGACACGTTGTATATTTACAACTAAGGTAGTTTGGCTGTTTTCAGGCATGTGAGGATAAATAACAATGCGACAGAAAAGGCTGAAACTTGTTTGATCAGAAGACTTTCGTCGCCTGACGACATAAAACTCACTGTTAGTGACACAGCTTACCGTTTTCTTGTTTATAAAACGACGTGAATAACGTTGATATTTGCCTAATTACTAGTTACTGGCTACTGGTTAACGCTTTATTTGTTTCAAGAAAATAAATTAACTTATTTTACAGGTATTTCTCTGTAGATGTGCTCTTTTCATAAGGCCTCTTCTAATTGGTTCAGGGGCTAGAGACCTCTAAAACACCAAACTTATCGTTTTACATTGTTTTAAAAATTGTTATTATGCAACAATGCTAAACTGAACATTAAATAAATCCGCGCGTTTGTAAGGAGATACTGCAGTACTAATAAGAAATGCTAATCATACGAAAAAAGGTGGATGCTGTCCTCGAAATCTAACGAAAGCCAACAAAAAAATAAAACAGAAATGGACCAGAAAACTAGACTGGTGTTTCCATATCATAATTGCTAAGAAAACAAGAACTTCATAAATTAATACATAAACTGCTTATGCAAAAAATCGCAACATTATTATTTTCATACACCAAAGACAAAGCTCTCTATTGGGCTAAAGTTTACATTAGGCACATACTCGATATGACGATATCCTTACGATATTGATTCCAAATGTCTCCAACACTTTCCTAAATACAGAGACAGTTGGTTTTAGAAAGCGGAAATGTGTTAAAACAACTTAAAACAGTAGATTTCTAGCGCCACAATCCGTACATCTATACGGTGTTTGCGTTCGCTCGTATTTTTTTTTTCGTAAACAGTTCCGATAGGAGGGTTGTTATTGTCAGTTTCGTGGGGTGTTGTGTGGTTTTGTTGTTATTATCAGTTAGTTTAGGTTAAAGTGTTGGGGGTTTAGCATTTCATACTGAGGCAGTTAATTGGTTAGGTTATGTTAATGATGATTTAACGAGTTTCCGCAATTTGGGATCAATTTGTAATGCCTTCCGTGAAAATTAAAGGTAGTTTTTTTTTCTCTTTATTTTTCGAATTTCGGGCCATGTGCGTAAAGGAAACATGAAGAAAACGGGCTCCCGTCCGATTTTTTTTTAATGGACTAAAATTTACCAGCCGAGTAATTGAATTATTGTGTCCAGCTGTGTCCAGCTTTTACTGTGTCCAGCTGTTGTAGTGCCTTCCGTGAAAATTAAAGGTAGGTTTTTTTCTCTTTTTTTTTCGAATTTCGGGCCATGTGCGTAAAAGAAACATGGGAAGACAAGGGGCTACAGCGACTATCTAGTCGTATTGGTCTTCTGTACAGTTCCTCCACTTCCAATGTTGAGGCGCACACCTCTATCAAGCACTACAGCAGCTATCTCTATTATATAATCTAAAAACAGTAACCATCAGAATTGCCCGTTACAAATGTGTTAGCTTTTAAGCTAATTTTACGTCTTAGGCATAATTGTTAGCGTTTAGGCCTAATTTACAACTTTAATTCTGTAAGTAGCAACTAACGGAGATTTGGATTGTATACAGTAAGCCTATTCATTTTTGCAGCACGGTATGCCTCCGCGCACACAATTACAGTGTTACAACGTAATGCGCAACGTGGCCCAATATAGATCAGTGGTAGTAGGGATGGCAGAAGCGCACAGCGACTTGTAGCAACAGTCGCGGCAGCAGCGACTCGTAGCAACTATTGACGTTGCCATGGTAACGTAATTTTAGATCTAATTTTCATTTTTTAGGCCTAATTTTTTTAACGGCAGTTATAGTTTCGTAAGTAGCAGATAGGCCTAATGGAGAATTTGGTTCGATCGGAAGCCTATTCATTCATGCAACAATGCGACAAGACTCTTTTAAACGAAGCTAAAATGTTTTTGTTTTTACGGCTGCGTTAACACAAATCTTTAGGATTTCAATTCGACGATGAAATGTTATTATTTTATTAGTTACGTCGAAGAAGTCTATTAGCTATAAGGAGGCAACGATGTTTTAATTTGCCATGTTATTTAACACACTTTTGACACTGAATCAAACGTTGTAAACAGTGGTCGTCTCTATCTGGTACCGTTGCGAAGTTGAAAAAAAGCGACGGACGGACGTACAAAGTCGTTGCAATAATCTTCTCAGCCGGTACGGCTGTACAGAAGACTAAAAACGGGCTCCCGTCTGATTTTTTTTAATGGACTAAAAATTACCAGCCGAGTAATGTTTTCCTCTTTCATTTTTGAGGCAACGCACCGTTTGGCCGTGGTGAAGGTCCTAAGCAGGGGCGGACTGGCAATAGTGCCCCAACGGCCATTGGCCGGTGGGACAACTAGCTGGGGGGGGGGGGAAGGGGGGCACTTGAGTCAAGTTTTTTTTTTTACTTTTTATGGTAGTAAAAAAAATTACTGCTCCCTTTTTGGTGGGAAAAGGTTTTTGCCCTTTTGTTATAAAAAAAAAATTGTGCGAAAATTGGGGTGGGCTGGGGGGAGATAATCGTTGGTTTTATAACGCCGAAACTCGTCGAATTCGTTTCTAATACATCGCCTGTAAAACAATAGCGAGCTAGCAAGCAGCACAACGATTAGCCGTCCACCCCCTGACACACACACACACAGACGAAAAATGGATTACACGGCAGATATACTACGTCGTTCTCATCAAACTGTTTTAATTTTATCCACGTCGGGCATACACCGTAGCCGTAATGCCACGCCCACGCGGCTCATTCACGACTTTTCTGCTGCAAAGCGCGGGAGCTTCTCGATTTCAAATGTGGCCGCTTTTCTCCAACACACCTCAAGTTCTTTTGGACAAAACTGAATAAATGGTTTCGCCATTTTTTTATCTTTCGACGCTCCAAAATTTTAAAAAACTGGAGCATGTTTTAGCTTTATAATATGGAAGTTTTTGGCAATACTACCTCTAGGCCTAGTCGTTCGGAATAAAACTGAGTAAAGGATTTCTCAATTTGTCACCTTTTGATAGTCCATTAAAAAAAAGAATTTTCTGCCTCCGGCAGCTGGCCCTACTCCTACTACCCATACTTGAACATATTAGTTCATCATTATCATTATAGCCTAAAAGTACAAAATGCCAACTCCCAATCGTCAATGGCTAGCTGTGGGATTGTTTAGATAATTATAAACTGAACTCATTTTAATTTAATTTGGAAAGAAAATGTCTAATAAAACATGATGTAGTCACAATTAAGTTTTTACGAAACCTGCCATCCTGAAGAACGACTAAGAAAAATCACTAAAATTTGTTCTGTTACGCTATTTTACTGCTCACTGGAGGCCAGAAACAGGTACTAAAAGAGCGTAAAATGCTTCAGGTTCCGGGGCTCCGCCCCGGACCCCACTGGAGGAGCTCACAGCGCTCACCCAGACTCCCTAGCTGAGTTTTGCGTAGCCGTAGCGACAGCTCCCCCCCCCCTAGTAGTGCCCCATTGCAGATCTGAGATCTGTGCCTTTTGGTTGCCAGTCGGCTCTGCAAACTATACTTGCAATATTGGTACTAATAGCTTCACAACCTTGTAAACGATCGTATCATGGGGGTCTGAGAAGCTGAGTATTTTTTTTTGAATGTTGACTGCTGAGAGTGTCGTTTTGAGGTTCAAAAATGACTTTTTCTTCCAGTTTGGTCAGTGTTTTTTCGTGACGCGACACGGGGCACACCACACTTTTCGAATCACCCCGCATAGTCATTAGTCAGGCCTCTCAATTTAGACAAGGATCTTACTGATACATAATGTAACAACACTACTTCTTTTTTTTTTTTGAGTTTTTGTTTTAGCACTCTGACTCAAAGCAAAATGCATACAGTGTATGCTACTTCTAAAAAAACAAAAAAACAAAAACAGCGGCAGAAACAACGTGAATTTTGTAAAAAATAGTATGCATGCATGCATGCATTACTGTTTTGACGTTTAGTGTTGCACAAAGGAAAAAGTTGCTTAAGCACCATTTATTCGAGCTACTTCTGAGAAACCATTTCGACTATTGTACACCTTTGGGCATACAAAATGATCGTTTTCGTTATACATGGGGCTTTGACAATGCTATTCAACAATGCCACTCTTTGGAATCAATAATGGAGAATTCCTTCCTCCTTCAGTGATGTGTGTTCATATTTACAACAATGAACAATTTTGCATTGTTGTCGGGCTAGTTGAACCTCGATACACTGCGATCATTTTTTATACCCAAAGGTGTACATTCGGTAGAACTTTTTAAATGAACAAAATACGAATAAATAATTTACTTCAAAATTTTGTGTAAAACAGCGTCAGGCCACGTGGGAAACCATATATTATTTTCTTTTATTGGTTGGGGTGGGGTTGGAGGGGGGGGGGGGTGGCGGGTGTGCAGGGGTGTGTGAAGAGAAACCGTTATCATTCGTGAAGTCAAAAAAGTCAGGAAAATGTAGCAATTTGCTGCAGAACATTTACAGCCGCAGCATTTGGGCCGGGCCGGTGGGCCAAGTTGCTGCCAGTCCGCTCCTGGTCCTAAGTTAGCACCGCGCCACGCCAGAAAGCATGAAACTGGGCGAAAGAACGGCTAGTGAAACGTCAAACCCCAACCAGTTCATTTCCTCAAGTGAAATGCCGAAGCCGGTTCCTAACCTAACCTAACCGACAATAACAACAAAACCACACGAAACTGACAATAACAACCCACCTATTTGAACTGTTTACGGGAAAAAAAATATCAGCTGGGAACATGGGAAGAAAACGGCTCTCGTCCGTCAGCGCAAAGAGTGCAGCTTTCATTAATTTCTGACGGCAAATCGAAGCCTTTGCCCCAAAATTTTTATGGGAAAATATTGCTCAGTTGATCATTTTACGTTATTCTAGCCCAACGAGAGATCAATCGGTGTCGGTGAGGAGCCTTTATTCTTCCCATAAGCCGCGTAAAGTAAACCTGTTCCCTCTATTGTTTATTTTACTATCGAGAGTGATCGTGGAATGAATTTATAATTCTGCCTTTATTCCGTTAGCTACGCACTATCTCGTTGCCTCACACGTTTGTCGAATTGATCTACAACAAACTGTTAAACTAAATAATCGATTATACAATAATTAACTGATTAGCAGGAGCCACAAATTACCCAAATTGCCAATACGCGTAGAATCCTAAGATGCCTTCCCGGCGAACTGTAAAGTAGCCGCCATTTTTTTGTCAGTGGTTCGTCAATAGCCCAACAACAGATAGAATTCCGTTTTACGTGCATGTTGTCAAAACCTGAAATAAGCTGGGCCAGTTCCGGTTCAACTTTTTTTTCATACAGAACCATAATTAGCAAAATTTTTTATTCAACACCCCTTCATATGCAAACAACTTAACCATAAACATTTCAATAACAACGTCTACAATTTGCTGGCACGTCTTCTAATCGAAACCATGAAAAATCGACTAATATTTCAGTCACTTCTGGCCAGACGCTAAAAGTGATAGGCATGGCCCGTTCAAATAAACGACTGGAGTGGGACGTGACGTCACTTAACAATAGCTCACGAGTGCAAGCCCCTTTTTCTCCCCGACTGTATTTCAATAACTGCTTTGTGGATTATATGCATAAGCAGTTAAAAAATGGATTTCACCAATTTGGACTAAAATTTTCTGATATCTACCCCAAAACAAAACTTGTTAAGGATTCCCGCCAAGCTTTTCGGCCGTGTGAAGTCGTGATATCAAACGCCAAGCTCTTTCGCCAAGCTAATCCCACCGAGTAATGCTTCAAACGTTAAATGAAATGACTGAAAATTGCGCAGTAAGCTATTTTCATATATTTCATTTAACCTTCGAACGTTGGGATTAGCTTGGTGGGATTAGCTTGGAGAAAGAGCTTGGCGTTTGATATCACTACTTCACACGGCCGAAAAGCTTGGTGGGAATACTTAAGTTTTGTTTTGGGGTAGTAGTATATACTTAAATCTAAATGCAACATTGGGATTCAAACTGTGCCTGTCAAGTAGGGAAATGATAAGCTTCAATAATGCTGGCTATTCGAGCCAAGTTGAATATTTTCAAAATTGGTTCAGTATCAATCATTACATACGCGAGTTGTTGCGGGCTTATCATTGGTATTAAAATGGAGAAACAGGCAATGTAGCCCCACTAAGAATAAGAGTAGCGCCTTCCAGTGAAAACGTTATCATATCAAAAACCAAAACTGGTAAAAGGGGCCGCCAAGTTCCGAATGGTTCGGCCCTTTAAAGGAGTGATATCAACACACCAAAACATTCGCCCACTAAGAATAAGAATAGCGCCTTCCAGTGAAAACGTTATTTATTGTCCTAAGAAGATCAAACACCGATTCAGGAGGAGGTATTCACACTACACAAGGTGGGGGGTGGGTGGGTAGGGTAGTACGGGAAGGGGGTGGGGGTTGCTGAATCTTTACGTCTGAACTTTAAAATATTTTTGGTACTGACTTTTCTGTAAATATCAGTTGTTTGGGTAACGCGTGCAATTTTATGATTTTGCAATTCTTTGATTTTGTAAAACTAATAAAAAGCAAACTAGGAATAACTAACTACTCTCAGAACGGAACAAAGTATTAATTCAACTGAAATTGTACATTTCAGATAAATAATTCTCATGTTGTTTGTTGATGAGACAGGTGAATTTTGTTAATTCGCAGTAACAATGTGACTTATATTGGACAGGCGACCAAAGTCGACCGATCAAACGACATAGGGCAGACATAGGGCCTTAGGGCTTCGTCGGGCAGATGACCGGGTGCGGTTAACGCTCGCTAAAATCCTTTGACCCTTTTTTTTGACCGATCAAACGAAGTTTCAAATTCTTCTGCCGCATTGTTATTTTATCCTCAGATACTTGAAAACAGCCAAAGTGCATTAGCTGTAAATGACGCAAGTGTCTAGTGGTCGCCAGGCTGATGTATATTTTATCTTGATAGTACGTACGTTAATGTTATCGTCCAATCTTGGCGGGCGACATACTAGCTTGTGTCTTTATGTAGATTAATATTATTAGTATTACCAGGAGGAAATGAAAGCTGCGTATGCTTTATTAATTTCCTCCTGGTATTACTAGCTGTGGTGGTGTTGGGTGCACCACAAGTAACATTGGCACGGTTTGGTCTCTCGTGTATGCCCATGCTACGCCAAATTATGTTTTTTTTTCAATCACATTTTTGTGCATAATTCAGGTTTCAAACTGGTTCGTTCCTGTGTTGCTGAGCCACATAGGAATCCAAAATCCGGAGCGGAAGACGTGTTTCGCGTCGTTTGGCCTGGTCGTTTTATCATCATGGCCTGGTCACGGCGGTGTGAATGATACATCGACACGTTTACTGTTATCTAAGTGTTTGGTCTTCTTAGAAAGTTAATCGCGCTTATAATACTTAACTGAGTTCCACTATTTCTTTAATTTTATCGCCCACAACTTAATGTGAAGAGGGAAACCAAGCAGTGCTACATAAAAATACAAATAACGTTTCGATAATTTTCAATTTTCGTCATCAGGTTAGCAATAAAATTAAAGCATTGCAAAAGCCACTAAGTCATCCTACGTTAAAAGCATAAAACAGTAACGTATAGGATGACTTAGTGGCTTTTGCCATGCTTTTATTTTATTGCTAACCTGATGACGAAAATTGAAAATTATCGAAACGTTGTTTGTATTTTTATGTAGCACTGCTTGGTTTGCCTTCACATAATCTGTTACCGTGCTTTGTTATTCCATCGCCCACAACGACAGAACCTTGTATTGAGCCTTCTAGGGTTACCGAGACCGGGAACTGACATACGAATATTTCGTCCGATATCATTGTTAACAGGATCCCCCCCCCCTCCTTGGTTAAAGTGATTTGCTTACCATAACCCTCCAATGTTTGGTAAACGGTAAAATGTTAAAGGAAAAGCTGCCAGAGGAAAAGCAGCAGCAGTTTGCTGTTCACTTCGCGTCGACAGTGCCACATACCGCGAAAGGCACAGCAAACATGTTGCAAATAATTTTCGTTCATTTACTTTGGTATAAACCTTGGGGGAAGGAGGGTCTTTCCAAGGTTGAATGATATCACTACCTTTAAAGACCGACCCGTTGTAAAAACTTGGCGGCTTCCCTTATACCAGTTTTGGGTTGCATTAATACTACATACGCGATTAGCAGAAACACGGATTCTCTATTTCTTTATTTATTTCGAGGATGGTAGCCGTGAATACGGCCATCTGTCTTTCATTTACCCATCAACACTGGATAACAAACGCTGATTTTTGTTACCTTTGCTCACTCAGTCAGCGCATTCCCCTATCCATAATTAATTAGCCGGTATATCAGCCAAATTGTGATTTTTTTTCGCTAGCTTTCCTCGTTCACATTTCGTCACATAGAAATCCCTGAAGTTCACTGTTACATCAGACATCAGATCACAAAGACTTTTTTATTTTTTTAATTATTAACATAAACCCCGTTTGCTCATGGATATTAAATAAAATATTTGTATATTATATACTGCGAAATTTTCAAAGTGATTTATTTAACATTTGAAGTCTCAGACAAGGGATTTACTCAAGTTTGATATCACGACTTCAAAAGGCGAAAGAAAATATGGGAATTCTTATCAAGCTTTGTTTCCATGAGGTTATAAATTTTATTTTATAAATATGTGGTTCACTGTTGTCAGGATTAATCTTTTTTTTTTTTTAGGTAAATAAGGTAATCGTTTGTATTTTTTTTAATTTACTTTTTTTGTTTAGCAGTTTAAACCACCAATTCTTGTGTTTTGTGCCGTTGTTAGCGTGCTGCACATACTTCAGTGATACCATGTCATAGAAGTCACTTGTGGTGTCATGTCGCTTGTGGCACGTATAAGATCCTTGGTACCGTAAGATACAATGTGACCGTACCGTATATTATCCCTCTTGCATTAATTAATTTCTGATACTTTTTTTTAAAGGCAGTCGTGGGATTCGAACTAGCATTCACTTGGTTTGCAAACGAGGACGCTGACTACTGGGCTGTTACTTTTCACTTTTTTCGCCTTTGGTCAGTCTTGTCAACGTCATTCACGCCTAATTTTCTGCAAACTGTGCCACTAACCGAAACTTTCATGTTGTCAGGTACCAAACATCTCCTGGTCAGCCTTTCTGTCACACTGGTTTATTATTTTTTTTTCGCAGGTGCGGGAAAACACCAAAACGCTTAGCTGTAAAAACACAATTGTCTAGCGTCGCCATGTTCCTACACACATTCTTAGTCGAGGACGAAGGGTTATGTTGTTGCCGTTGGATCTTGGCAGGCAAGATACACCAGCACGTTTTAATTTTTGCAGTTATTTATTCAATCCGATTGATTGCTGCAACCTGTAGGCTAGTAATCTAACCAAGGCGTATAATTAGTTCTGAACAGCACAATTATTTGGCCGAGCGAGCGATACTACAATACAAGTGTTTTCTTTTGTGTTCTAAGATTTTATTCAAAATATTTTTCGCAACAACTTCAACTATATTACATCTGCCCAGTGCTCTACGAACTATCGAAATTGGCAGTGATTGTTTTTTTTGTTTTTTTGCCATTTATAATTATTTTCTGCATTCTTCACACTAAAATAACATTTACTATGGTTTATTATGGCAATTGGGTTTGTGTTGTTCATGTAGTACTCGGGGCCACTATCTTTACAGATAGGGATCCCTTACTGCCGCTCCCTCGGGCTAAAACCGAAGTATTTGAAATTTCATCATCGAACTCGTTTTTTTCACGTACCTATGATCACTAGTCATGAAATTTCAACCAAATCAGAACAAAATTGTGAACGTTGTCGTGTCCCAAACAGACAAACATACAGACACACAAAATCCTAATGCAGTCGAGCAGTTGGCCTCGCTCGCTTCGCCCGCTGGGCCAATGAAATGAATCGGAGCAGCCAATAAAAACTTTAAACACGAAATTCGTTTTGACATGGGGTAAAAGGGACAACGACTGCAATGAGGGCGCAGCTATTGCACACTAGTCCGAACAAACCCTCATAAAACAATTAAACAATATGGCTTCCGTCTGAGACTTTAATGGCGGTGAAAGTGAAACGTGATTGTCTTCAGGACAAATAGAACAGCCGACTAATGTAATAAAAAATGTTAATCTTTATTAGAACGGTGGGTAGTAGCAGCTATTACATCAGGTATCATGCTCAGCGTCAAGAAAACAGTTTAAAATGTTAATGTTTTAAATTTGTTTTTGTTTTTTACGTCGGTGCATTGAGGAGGTGTATAAATGTAACTATAAGGGGAGACACCTAAGGAGCTCCTAAGGTTCTGGAAAAAGGTCTCCATGAAATAGAAATTCGATACAATATCGTATCCAGGAAGGAGAAGGGCAATAGTAAAGGCCGTCTGGGAGAAAAGCTACCAATTTCTATTCTCGGCTCCAGACTAGTTCATTCAACATCGCCAGAAGTTTATTTGACTATAAGCATCCCTAGGAGCGTGAAAAAAAGGGGGGGGGGGGCACAGAGGCGATAAACGCAGTTTCTACTCCAAGAGGCGATAAACGCAGTTTCTGCTTCAGTCGGCTCTGACTCTTGCAAACGAAACTTCTTCTTCGCTTAAGGTCATGCTGCTGGCCAAACGAGGGTTTTTGGACCAATCATGCGATGGTATTTTTCACACGTATTTACTTTAAGTAAAGACCAGTTACAGCATAACTTTACGTAGGTTATCCTTGCAAGTAATTATGAGCACTCGTTCGTCAACTGGCCGCATGGGGTCATAACACAATACTAGAGATGGAATATATGGGGTCACGTATATTATAAAGTTAACTAGATATTGTTAACTATAGAACTAGATATTTGGGCCCATGGGTAGTTGCAGCTACTAAACAGGGGTCGCAGCCAACCTATAAAAACCTACAATTTAATTCTGATTATATTTTTGCCAAAATAAACTATATAAAACCTATATTTTTAAAAGCTGGGTCCGGAGCGAAGTGTTTTTCAATTGCGATCTTATTTACATTTAGTTAAATACGAAACTCGGGTGACTACAGCCAGCCTGAGACTACCCCCTTTTCAGGAGGTTACCTTTTCGTGTAGACCGAGCCGTGGTCCGAGCGCAATCTTGGAGGAGACGCAATCCAGGAGAATCTTTCAATCATGACTGAAACGTGGTTATCGCAGGGTACTTTTAAAAACGCATACAACCAGGGAAATGTAATCGGGGATGAGTCGCACACACACACACAAAATTAAATCGATAATTATAGTCGTAGTTTTAATAATATCTCCTGACGCACTCCTGTCCTACAGTTTAGCAGTGCTACGGCTTCTCAAACATATTCCTGGTATCGGTGCACATTTCAGATATCAACTGCATGAGTGTCTCGTCAACACGCGGTATGCTTGGCGATATTTAGTTAACATTCTGATCTGTGGTAATGTTAGCATGGACACGCCAACGTGAGAAGTCGCCAACATTCTTGTTACAGTACAGACATATTCTGTTAGTGAAAAGCTTTTTTACAATAACAATATTCTGACATGTACTGTTACAGAGCCAACCTTGCGTGGCTTCCCAGCCAACTCCGCAACAGTGTGGGGATGACAGTGCTGGCAGTAACCGCTACTGCCACCAGTTGACTGCTGCAACCACTGTTGTATTTGACAAACTGAAGTGCGAAGGAAATTCAACTTGGTAGAAGAACGATCTTGCATTTTTAACTAGAGGAGCAAGATTTACAAGCTCCAATAACAATTTAATGGTACAGTTCCAAATCAACAGCTCAAATACAGGTCATGTATATACAAAAGAGCAATAATGAGTCCAGAGAACATGTTGGACCGTACACACCGATTTGCTGAATAGGTGAAACCAGACTTGCGAAGCAATTCATGATCCATCCTGAAGGAAAATAGCAAAATTAAGTCAAACCGGATTTTTTGACCGATTTCAAACGGTTATATTATGCGGATGCGAGTGTCTTCAGTTCTGCAAAGGCAAGGGACTTTAATACAAGGTTAGACAGCAGGATAAGTTTCAAGTCTGAGAAATCTTGCTGTTTCTTGTCATCCCAAGATATAGGCTCTGATGCGGATTTCTTTAAAGCATCTGTTAAAGGAGCACACATCTTTGAGTACTCTGGTAAGTATCGTTGGTAATATCCTACCAGTCCTAAAAATGATCGCATATCAGTTTTAGTTACAGGTTGCTTAAAAGCTTGCACGGCTTGGACCTTCACCGTAGACTTCCAGTTTATTAGTACTGGATGGTTTTAACTCCAATGACCTTTGTTCCCAACCTTAAACTTACGTTCTTATGGTCATAGTATTTTATAATTTCATAATTTTCCTGTGCTATATCTCTACAATGCCTAAACCATTGTAGCGATCAATAACATGCTCAATCACACTGCAGTGCGCACCAGGTTCTCCCCAGTTCTCCTTGATTAGTACACTAACTCACTTGGCGAAAATCCCATAGTCTCATATGGGCCTGTTCTTAAAGCAAACGTGACACCAGGCAAGCAATGTTTCCAATCGGGGGATGCTCATTGCAAATAGCTCTTCAAGACTTCGAGGGTGAGTGAAACTGCATAACAGCATTACTCTGTGTTTGGGCCACTGAGGAGTGTACTGCACAATCATAATTCCGCATTTCTCCAGAAACAGAGTTGTAAACTCGGAGACAAAGCATCTTCCTTGGTCGGACTGCTGGTACCTGAAAAGCCAACTCTAGAAAATACTTCTAGTAAAGCATTCACTAATGACTGACTATGTGCTCATTTAAGTGGAATGACCTCTGGTACTTTAGTGGCTGGGTCAAGCATGGTTAAAATAAAGAAGTACCATCCTAGGCTTAATCAGGCAAACAATATCTATGACCTAGCGTTGCATTGCTTCTGAGACCATCTGTACTAATGCTATTGGGACAATAGCGAGTTTGCCTAACTTGCCATTATGCTGGCAGGTCAAATAGGAAGACACAAAGTATTGTACGTCACCAAACAGCTTAGGCCAATAGAACTGAAACAATATTCTATTCTGATTCTTTGTTTTCCGTAGGTGTCCAGCCCATGCATTAGCACGCACTGTGTGGAGAATTATGCATCTAGAGTCTTTTGGAACCACCAGCTGGAGTTCCACTTCCAACAGATGCTGCCTTATTAAACTTAGTTTGTGAATGCGTAATTGCGTTGACATACCAGTGCTTCAATTCCGTTTTGTTCTAGGATGTTTTGTGAGGGTAATCCCAACAACATTTGAAATGGGGAGATCATGATTGTGATCCGTAACCAAGTCATCAGTTTCAATTGAACCCAATGAAGTCTCAATAGTGATGTGAACAATTGGATGAGCCATTGTTTGAGCATTCAGCATATTCTTACAGTGCGTATAATGGTCTGTAAATTGGTGAAACAGGACTACTTGTCTATCAATCACATCATCTGTACATGCAGTGTATCGCAACACTTTACGGGACCGCTTATTGATGGTCCAATTTGCAATATGCTTAATTAAAACACAGCCTACTCTGGAGGTTGACCAAAACTTCGGCAGCATTACAATTAGGAAATATTCCAATCACCAAACACCAGCCGCAAGACAGAGACGGCAGAATAAAGAAATGCTAACAATGCTGGTAAGCCAACAATTATTCACTCGCACTTTTCCGGTTTCCCAGGTTTTAGTAGACATTACTGCACGCCACAAAAAAGGTACTACACGGATTACAAACAAAAACGTACGGTGTGCCGTTAAAAAGGGTTATATTATCGAAGTTACACTTTACTTGTTAAAATGCACACGGATAAAAAAGTGATGATTTTTAATTTAATAATATAATGTCCAATTGAGAAAATTGCATCTGTTTAAGTGTTTTAGCTTGTGCTTTAAGAATATTTTTTTGGCGGAGCAAAGCGAGCGAACCGAGCGTAGCATAGCCTATAACGGACATCGAATTGCAAAATGCTGTTGGTTGGTTGGTTGGTTGCACTTTTGTAGTCTGGGTGGAGCCCAAACCAAAGTACAGATTGCTATGAAATTTGCCACATTGCTCCAAAAGTATTGCCGATCTCAAATTTGACGTAAATTGATTAATTATAATCCACGAAATTACAATTTTTCGAATTTATCGATCTAACTCTCGCCATTGTAAATTTGGAATAGTAAATTCCTGAATAGTTAGGAATTCTGACGAAGCATACACTGTGCTGCTGGTAATCAAGTGAACTTAAAAAAAATACCAAAATAAATCATCGTAACTTTCTTATAGCTAGCAACCTTTTTTGACATACTCAACGAAATCATAACACTTGATTAGAGCACTTTAACCACTAGAGGGAGGCAAGCATAAGGAAAAAAACCAGAAGGATTCATTAACGACTCACATTCGTTTCATGTGAAAAAGAATGCTTGCAAGGATTTAGGCAACATGGCAACAAAGTGGCGTTGATACTATCAACGGGAATCTCAAATGTGAAAATCAAATAGCCGCTGCAGGAGGAAGTCGCTCATATAAAACAACAGTATACGTGTTTATATCACAACACGGAACAATAATTTGGCTTCGTATAATAATTTTACGATTCCTGGATTGCTATGGAAAATTGACTCTCCATCCCGTGTTGCAACAATCATTAAGCCTAACCTCGAACGCAATAGGCCTAATTCCTCTACTGTTGTCGCTTACGAAACTATAACGGGTGATAACAATTAGGCTTTAGAATTATTTAAATGCTATCTTCACATCCAAGCTAACAGGTCGTCTCACCTACAATATTGTGATAATTCCAATTAAAAAAAAAAAAATTAGCGCTCACCGTTGCAGTACTTGCCAGAAGTGTGCGCTTCAACAATGTCGTAGGAAGCGGCGGGGAGCCGCGGATATTTTGAATCTTTTGATTATTGTGCAGTACTATCGTTACTAATGATTGTTTAGCTTGCAGTTAAATGCTTTATTGTTAATATTTTAAATCTAAGAAAGATACTCTGTAATAAATATAAACAATGTAAGCATTATTGACGGTGGCACGTTATTTGCCAGCTTAACCACGGCGGCTACGTGGTACGGGGGCGATGGCGTAAAGAGGCTGCAAATAACGAAACGGAAACAAATGTGGGAGCGAACGAAAGCATCTTAAAATTTATATGAAACGTAGCCTACATAATATGAAAAAACAAGCAGCTACAGCGACTGCCTATACCACACGCCATGGCTGTTTGCTGTGACGTGCATATCACGTGACTGGGCTAGTCCAATCAGACGGCCAAACAGCCGTTGTTCTCGTTCGTCATTGGCTAACTCATGGTGACGTCACGGCAAACAGCCATTGCGCATGGTTTAGTCGCACCAGTCTTCTGTACAGTTCCTCCACTTCCAATGTTAAGGCGCACACCTCTATCATGTACTACAACAGCTATCTCTATTATACTAATCTAAAAGCAGTAGCCATCACTATTGTCGGTTAAAAATATGTTAGCTTTTAGGCCTATTTTACATTTTAGGCGTCATTGTCAGCTTTTAGGCCTAATTTTAACCAGCAGTTTTAATTTTGCAAGTAGCAGCTAACGGAGATATGGAATGTATAGTAAGCCTATTCACTTTTGCAATACGGTGCGTCTACAGGCACACAGTTACAGTGTTACAACGTAATACGCAACGTTGCCTATATAGATCAGTGGTAGTATAGGAAAGTGATGAGAGAGACGCTGTTGATGAAGCCTACAGTGACTCGTAGCAACTCGACGTTGCCATGGTAACATGATTTTATGCCCAATTTTCATTTTTAGGCCTAATTTCAAAAATGCTGTTTTAATTTCGTAAGTAGCGGATATAGGCCTAATGGAGAATTTGGTTCGACGGTAAGCCTACTCATTCATGCAACAATGCAACGAAACTATTTTAAACGAAGCTGAAATCCATTTGTTTTTATTGAGTGTTACCTTAGGATTTTAATTCGACGATCAAATGTTATTATTTAATTTAGTTACGTCGAAGAATTCTATTAAATATAAGGAAGTAACGAAGTTTTAATTTTCCATGTGATTTACTTAACTTCTCACACTGAATCTATCGTTGTAAACAATGGTCGTCAATTTCTGGTACCGTTGCGAAGTTGAAAAAAGCGACGGACGGACGGACAAAGTCGTTGCAATAGTCTTCTCAGCCGGTACGGCTGTACAGAAGACTAAAAAGCTAAAATGTAAAAAGCCCCAGCAAAGAACTTCACTTCAAATGTAGCCGAATGAATATTGCCCCCAACCTTTTAAGGACCATTAGCAAGTATTGCAAAGCCATTATAATGAGAGTAAATACCAATTTAAAATAAATTTCTCTCCGTTCCGCCTACAATAGGCCCAAAGCCTGTTTCGTAGTAATTCGTAAAGCACAACAGAATTGAAACAGAAGCAATTGACTCAATTGTGCATTTGCTTATTTCAATTAAAAATAATCAATTTTTATCAAGTAAAGTGAAACTTCAATTATATAACGCTTTCTTTTTAAGGCAGACATGATGTTTTTGTTTGCAACACGTCATATCTATATATTCTATATATAAATTTCGCTTATGAGCAGACGTAATGATGATGAAGGATCATGATTAAACAAACGAAGCGAGCGGGCTCATTCTTCCCACGGTAGCAAAGAAAAAGGGCCAGCGGCCGACAATGAGAACCGATGTGCGCTGTAACAATTAGAAACAAACAGGATATCTAGACACACGCTAGTGTGTCGCCGCCAAATAGGCGTTTTATTGTTGTTGGAGCTTAATTGTTAGAGCATAATTGTTAGAGTTTAAACGGTTCGTCAGATCCCCGAAGTTAAGCAGCATTGGGCTGGATTGATACTTGGGTGGGTGACCGCCTGGGAATCTGGCTGTTGCAGACATAGGGCGTTAGGGCTTCGAGCAGATGACCAGGAGTGGTTAACGCTCGTCAAACCCTTTGAAACCCTTTCTTAGAGTGTAATTGTTGTCAGATGGCGGCTCACTAGCAGACTGTGTCTTTTAACTGAAACCAACTTATACGTGATTTCCGCATACTGGTGTAAATTCCCCACGCGGTAGAAATCTTTGCAAATCGTTTGAATCAGGTGTCTTGGGTCCAGTAACAAAGAAAAACTCAACACGAAAATGTGGGAACGTGTCCTTCATGAAGAGAAAGTGTCCTCAATAACGTTGATTTGTGTTACTGGTGACTAGTAACTAGTAACTAGTAACTAGTCCGTAGGCTCCCATGTTAATTCTCATAGGGTATAACGACACGTCTACAGCTCATTAGGGAAAGTTGCCAGATCTAAATTTCGGCAGACAGGTAAAGCGTCATGTGGGGAAGTGCCTTTTTCTAAAATGGGGGTTGCAGCTAGAAGCACGTGGTCCTGAAGTGGCTCGTAAGTGCAAAACTATTGTTGTAACCATTGTATGTATTGTCATCCAACACTATATTATAACATGCTTAAGTGTTACACGCTTATCGTTTCAGTACCTAATTGTCAGAATTCATTATTGTTGCAAATAGGTGGTTCACTCAATAAAATCACAGAATGGAATGGTTCACGAAGAGACGGAGTATCTTTTATTGCAAAGGTTTGGTCTTTTTTTTTTCCCACCAAAATCCAAATCGTTTTTTTTTTACGGTACGCGAATTCAAAATTAATTATATGCCCCACGACCCGAATAAATTTCTCATTACTGCTTCAATAAGACACAGGGTATCTTTTATTCCATAGGAATTGATTAGGTCCTTGCAATTATCATACTGTTACGCTTGTTATTAATTTATTTGGAATGACAATAGCAAATGTGAAAATTATGAATGCGAACATTCATACAATAAAATACCTCCAGACAAAAGAGGTAGGGGTGACAATTACATCGTGGGATATTTTGTACATTCACAGGCCTATGAAAGCCGTGATATCCACCCAAAACCAAAACTGGTAAGAGAAGCCGTCAAGTTTACAAAAAGGGTCGGCCTTTCAAAGTAGTGATATCATTCAACCAGGGAAAGGCTGCCAAGGTTAATCCTATTAGCCAAGTTAATCGCACCGAATAACACTTTGGACGTTAAATGAAAACTTGAAGATTGCTACCGCTAGTAGCAATCTTCTAGTTTTCATTTAACCTTCGAACTATTAGTAGGTGCGATTAACTTGGCTAATAGGATTAACCTTGGCGGCCTTTCCCTGGTTGAATGATATCACTACTTTGAAAGGCCGACCCTTTTTGTAAACTTGGCGGCTTCTCTTACCAGTTTTGGTTTTGGGTGGATTGATATTGACTAATAAGTAATCCTGTTTCGGGAAAAAACGTTAAGATGCATTAACCAACCAAACATTACCCAGTTCTAGACAAGTCGCGCCAAGTTAGGCAACAAACATCACAACAAACATCACATCAATTCAATTGTCGAGATTCTAAACCATTGTAGCGCGACGTTATAGCGTCAGTATTTTATGTCCTGAAGCAGAGTTGGGCACATTTCAGGTACTTGGGGAAAAATAATAATGCGGTATAAAAGTTTAAATTATGTTGAAAACGAGAGCAATGGCTCACCTGACAAAAATTAACTCGTGTAGGAATGCCAGCTAAGCTGCATTCAATGCAAAATCTGACCCTCAATAACGTTGAAAATGTGTTATTACTAGTTACTGCCTAGCTCCGCTCATCCCCATGTTAAATCCCATAGGGTGATTATACATCGATACCGAGATAACGGAAAGGCTTCCAGCTATGAAATTGGACAAATGAGTGCAGTACAATACGAACTGAGTACCTTATGGTTTGGAGTCTGGGGGCGTAACGGGGGCGCATAAGTGCGAAAATATTGTTATAACCATTGTTAGTATTGTCGCCATCGTCTCTCATTGGACGACCAAAGTTCGGACAATGAGAACGTGTATACTGACGTGCGTGCCTAACACGCACTATATCACGATAAATCTAAACAACGTTGCAAAAAAATTGTATTCATGTCCAATTCACAAAAAATAAACCAACTGTAAAAACAAAGCAAAATAAGCAAAGCCAAAAACTGGTAAAGAGGCCACCAAGTTGAGAGTGGTTCGGCTCTTCAAAGGAGTGATATCAACACACCAAAACTAACTAAATAACACAAGTTTGAGTAGTGAGAATTTTTATTCAGGAATGCTTAGTCTTAGTGAGTATTGCTTACCTGGGTGGACATCCACCACCTGGTACGTTTTCCAGCTATGACGTCATCAAAGATGGCGGCCGATCAATCACAAAACTGCTCATTTCTTTACTAATTATGGCATAAAACCTTCTTTTTTTTATACTGATATCTACATTCAGATGCTAATGGAAAGACTGTAGGTCCAAATAAATGTATAATAACAGGAGGAAATTAATAAAGCATACGCAGTATGCGAGGAGTACCTTACTTGGATGATTCCGCAACCGGCATTTACCGTTTGCCCTGCCATCGTGCGGCAGATTTTGGCCCTACGACTAATAGCTGCGTTTGTCGCCAGATGGCGAAACTGGTATTAAACGACAATATTTAAAGTTACGTTTTGTGAAGTTTAATGTAATTATTATTTTTACTCCAAAAATGGTGTATTATAGTTTATCCTGTTTTGTATAAGATTTAGATTTTGTAAAATCTAGCCAATCCCAAACAGTCTAGTAAAGCTACGTTGGGCCTTGGTTTGAGCAGAGATACGTTAGTATAGTATCTCTGGTTTGAGCTCACGTTTTGGCAGATTCGACGGAAAAAGAGCAATGGCGTCGTTGTCTATCGCTTCGCCGACGAACGTTCGTTGTAACTTGCGCGTATTGACAATTCGGGTAGATATATGAAACAAATTACAACGCTGACGAGTGAGGTAAATCATTCTAGAACCGCTGGAAAATCTCGAAATGTAGTTTATTGCGACATATACTTAAAATCCACTCGAAAAAAAACACGGCGTTTTAGTGGTTAGACTTAGCCATTAACGGGTGTTACAAGTCAATCCATTACACGGAGGATGGCTTGTGGAAAGCGAGATCGGATTGAATAGAATGAATGCATGATACAGATCAAAGCTATAATTCATTGGTTTAAACTAAAAGTCAAAGTACGTGAAAGTTCAATTTAAGAACTACGTCAGCAAACTACCTTCTCATTCGGCTATGCCAGTTTTGTAGGTCAAGAAGAAATTAATCTGTAAACTTTGTTTATTTTGTCATCCGCTCATTATCCGAGCTCGGAAATTGTTAATCCGTCGTGCTAATTACAAACTACACGTCTTTTAAAATATATATACGTTTAAATTAAATAAACGTATCGTTAACACGTCTGCACGTTCCGTCAATTAAAAGAGCAAAGTTTTAAACAAACTCCCGTCGTAGCATCTAGGCACCGTATCACGTGATATCCAGTGTGTGCTTCCTTGTAGTTTAAAAAAAATGCCGTTTAATTATAAGGCCACTCAATCAGGGCCGTAGTTACCCAGTGGGGGAAGGCAAGAAAGACTGAAGAGGGCGTAAAAAAGCTTATCCAAGTATAATTTTCTTTTCATAATTTTTTTTAAATCGTTCTCGTTTTAATCTGAAGTGCAAACTTTAAAGTTAGACTTCATTCTTTCGTTGTTATGACGGGGGGGGGGGGGTAAACCTTTGGGGGGGGCCCCACCCCCCCCCCCCCCATCCTCTTCTCACTCCCACGGCCTTGAGCACATTGGCTTTCACTGTAGCTCCCTACGCTAACACTATGTTTTTCTTCGTGGAGCTAGCTTTGTTTTAGTGCTCATCGACTACACACTTGTTTCAATTTAGCTGATCGGTTCTCAAAAATTATGAGCGCCGTGTATTGCACAGGAAAATAAAGCCCCCGGGTGCTCATTCGAGGAAATACCGCAGGCGAAATTAAATAAAAAATGTGTTACACTAGCTTATATGACTATACACGTTTGTCTAGCTATCAGTACCTTCCTAAAGCACCGAACAGAGCGAACAGAACGCACCACTGTTACAGACAGTTTGGCTCCAAACTTGACGTCGCGCGTGCGCAGTGATGTTGCGTCAGCCGTTCAGTACCTTCCTAAACTACAATACAGCTCAACGAGCTCAGCAGCTTATTGATACGTCATACCTTCACCGCGACCAGACCTAGCTAATGGATTTAACCAGGATTGGCTAATAGATGTGACCAGGCAAGAGCAATGCCAAATTGCGAACCATCCCAGGGAGGTGGTTTGCTGGGATGGAGGTTTGAGCATGCGCGAGCTAACAGTTTTGACGAAACGGATTCGTCGCTGACGATGTTGACGTCAATCAAACCGCATCAACACGGATATTAGCAGGGAATGTGCCAAACTGTCACCAATAGTGGTGCGTTTGGTTCGCTCTGTTAGGTCGTTTAGGAAGGTACCGAGTAAGTTACATCACCAGCCTAGCAGCTCTGAAACACCACTCTCATGCGACTGTGACTGTGCTCCCAGACCACTGCACAGTGACTAAGGTTGGCGCTAACGACCTGCTGTCGACGCGCCATCTCCCTCCCCCTCCCCCCAGCACCTCACAGCGTTGAAGTACATCAACATTCCAGTGGCCAGTGGCTGCATACAGCTACCCCCTCCTCCCTCGACGTGCAGCCTATCCGTAGTTGGTGGGGGGGGGGGGACGAAAGTACGACGTATAGATACGGTGGCGGGGGAGTGGGAATACTGAGGAAGAATGTACGTATGCTACGTTCGGTGGGAAGTGGGGGAGGGGACGAAAAATTGATTACGTAAGTGAAGCAGAAATAGTACATCGTAGCAAAGTTTCATCGTAGTTATATATAAAAATAAAAACGTTTGAAGATAGACGACGAAATAGGAAGAACCGGTGTTCCTTCACGTTTGGGTAAGGTGTGGGGGAAAGGATGAAGCGATGGTTGGGGGGACAATTATTATTGGACACGTAGTAGGTACATTGAAATGTCTTTATCGTAGTCAGTGAATGCAAAAAAAAAAAGCAGCAAAGTAATTTTAGAATGTGGCTTCGGAAGAATCTTGACAAGCAAACTAAATTCCACAGGTGGATACTGCGTCAGGTTTTCAAACCCAAAACAGTGGATTCTGAAAAAAGGGAGAAGTAATTCAGGAGTGCCGTGTAGGGTGTGTGGACGTACACGCATACAGGAAGGTTGGGGGGGGGGCGTCTATCATAAACGTTTTGCTTTGGGGGTGGGCGGAGACATGGAGGAAGACATAATTGGGTAGGCAACGTTCTATGCAAAGGTCATTAATGAAGAACACAATAAGAAAGCAAAGTATTTTAAAACATGGCTCTTATGTGGAATTTTATTGTGCATGCTGAAGGGGGCGCTAAAAGACGGGTGAGGGGGGCGTAAAAATGCGTAATTTTAACCTCCCTCCCATTCTCAGGAAAGTGTTTATTTACGCCGCTGGTTGTAGGTAATCTAACAGTTCCTTCCTAAAACACCGAACAGAGCGAACAGAACGCACCACTATTAGACAGTTTGGCTCCAAACTTTACGTCGCGCGTGCGCAGTGATGTTGCGTCAGCCGTTCAGCACCTTCCTAAACTACAACACAGCTCAACACGCTCAGCAAAGTATTCGATACGTCATACCTTCACCGCAACCAGACCTGGCTAATGGATTTGACCAGGATTGGCTAATAGATGTGACCAGGCGAGAGCAATGCCAAATTGCGAACCATCTCAGGGAGGTGGTTTGCTGGGGTGGAGGTTTAAGCATGCGCGAGCTAACAGTTTTGACGAAACAGATTCATCGCTGACGAAGTTGACGTCAATTAAGCCGCATCAACACGGATATTAGCAGGGAATGTACCAAACTGTCACCAACAGTGGTGCATTTAATTCGCTCTGTTTGGTCGTTTAAGAAGGTGCCGTGATAATGCAGGTCGACTGTGGGGTAGTTGGTTGCCGTCAGTGCATAGGATGAATGCGGCAGGACTACAGATGAGGCAGCAGTTTGATTGGCTATCGAAGTAATGCACTATTAGAATGGCGTATTACGTTAGGTTTAGCTACTTAATAAAATACGTAATAATATATAACAAACTTGTTTGTTTGTAAATAAGGACTTATCACTAGCAATCACATAACCGCTAAGTCCATCAAGCTCTCATTGAATTCGGGGGGGGGGGGGGATGGTTTACATGCGTGTCTAACCAGTGTTCAGAAAAAAAACCGCCGTTCGCTTTCCAAACCACAGAGGCTCGTCACAAAATACGAGTAGGATGGCCTGCAGGTCTAGCAATGCCACAACCGCTAAGCCGCCCCGTGTCCATCAAGCGTTTATCTGGTGTGGGTTGGGGTGGGGAGATTGTTTACACGCGTGGCTAAGCAGTGTTCAGTAAAAAAAAAACCGACGATCACTTTCCAAACGGTGAGAGCAAATAGCGAGCGTCGTCTGCTCAAAACAAACAGGGATTGAATCTGCGAATTGAAACTGGGGAAAAAATCCCATTCACTTTGGAGAGCAGAATGCGAGCGTCGTCTGCTCAAGGCAAACTGGGATTGAAGCTGCGTTCCTCGCTCAATATTAATGGAGCGAGGATCGCAGCTATCTCAGCTGGTTTGCATCTGCTGCGTCAACCTTCCCCCTAAAATGCGAATGTGTTCCGCTCTCTGATTGGTTAAAGCGATATCGCCTTCTGATTGGTTGGAAGTCGAGTGAGCTGATTCGAAGAACGAAAATTGTGTTTCGTTGGAGCTTACAAACCTGCTGTACGACACTGGCCCACTTTAAATCAAATGTAAGCAAACTAATCTGCGTAAATTCAAGCATATAAACCAAAATCAAGCATGTAACTTAATTTCTAAAGCGTATAAACTGAAATAATCCACAGAATTGACAAGAAAATCTGATATTTTCGCTTAAGCTGGGGTTTACGGGTTGTGGTGAAGTCCCATTCCGAAACGACAAGTGTCTCATTCTATGGTATGTGTTACAGTTGTGTACTCCCAGCTTTCATTTCCTCCTGATAATAATAATTATATAATCGAAATGTAAATATAGGAATGTAATCAGTAATAACATGAGTACATGAAAAGATCCGTAGGAACGATGAGTAACAGACCTGTATTAGGATGGTATCCTAACGTTTCACCAAGCACAGAGACTCGCCTCGACCACCCTTGGAACTAAAGCACAAAAACTTTCAATCTGTAAAACTAGATGGCGCTACATAATTTGTCCTTTTTAAAACTTCAGTATCATTTACAGCTTGTTTGTGGGCTCTCAGTGTGTTCATAAATTCTTATTTAAGTATTCTTTGGAATTCTCAGACGAACAAAATTAATGAAGTGTATTCTAAACTCTTTTCGATATTATTTTTAACCAATCACGAAGCAGTTTGGTTACAAGGTATGCCATGATTGTGTTTTGTTATGTGTCACTAGCGCTTCAACTGAAAAAGTGAATTCTTCCAAGTCAACTGCCAGAATGGGACAGATAAGAAAATTCAACTTTATAAACAACAAGAAAATAGTCTGATAATACGGCGGAAAATGTTTGCTCACTTAGTGCAATTATTTTGTAGGTGGTCCGTGTTCATACTGGAGAAAAGGCCTAAAGAGTAAAATTTGTGGCAAGGAATATCTACGATTATTTGTTGCACATTTTGAGTCGAAAGCCAGGAAGATGATTATATCTTAAGTGTGACACGTCGTATTATGATTTGTGAGATTTTCTGTTGCATTTTCTACATTCTAGGACAAAACAGTGAGAAACTTTAAATGAGGAAACCGTAGTAAAGCTTTTTAAATGAAGCTCATGTTTAGTTGCGCTTGGGGGCAAGAAGTGTCTTAATGTTTTTGTGACGAGAAGCCTATTAAATACATAGTATGTGGTACTGCAATTTGTGGTGAATGAAGCTTGTTGCCACGTAAATGAATTTTTTCTACCGATCGTTCCTTAAATCACGTTTGTAGTACGCAATTTTCTTATTTAACGTGAATACGAGACGATGTTTATTCGAATACAAAACGGTGTAAAAACATGGAAATACAGCCTTAGTGGTGCCGCATTCCATACATAATTAAAAGAAATAGACTACTTTTAAATGCGAGATTTTTTTATTGGTAGCACTTTTTGAAGTAAGAAATACAACAATGCATAGTCAACGTTATTTTAATGAAATACTTAAGGGAAAATTATTAAAAAAAAGCTACTATTTCGTTGTAAAAGTGTGTAGCAATGTAGTCGAACGGATAATGGTGTAAAACCCGTGAAGAGTGAATTGTATGCTGTAGCATTTTTACTGAGAAGCCGTTTATTATCTACGGTCGAATTCTACTCCAGCTGATTTGTAAGGTGTGTGCTGTTTCAAATACTAAGCCTCATTAGGTCCCCTTTTCGGCAAAACAATGAATGACATTTTATTTAACAAATCGTATGTTTTATAAAAAAAAATCTTTTAACTTTTCGTGTTTTTTTTTCTTTTTATGCTATAGGTTAATTGTTAGAAAATTCGTCTCATTTGCATGACACAGTGCAAGAATACATTTTTCACGGTACTTCTGCT
>JAHWFP010251169.1:0-21545 GCA_023313725.1 Lithobius niger
ACCAGTCGCAGTAGAGCTGGTGGTGGGAACAGATAAGGGGTTTCCCCCGCCCACGGAATGCTGAACGCGTCGACTGCTTCTGCCTTGCAATCTGCAAGGAGTGACACATAACGGGGCAGCTGAGCTGATCGCTGGGTTGTGAACAGATCTATCGATGTGTGGAACAACACACGAGACAGATGCTTGAATGCCGCTGGTGCTAATTGCCAATCCGACCCTTCTGGCCTCTGCCGAGAAATGGCGTCCGCGGAGACGTTCAGAACGCCTGGAATATGTCTGGCAATCAAGGTCAACTTGCGGCGCATTGCCCAGGTTCCCAACTGAACTGCCAGCTGGCACAACCTTCGCGAGTGTGTCCCTCCTTGGCGGTTTATGAATGCTACCGCCGTGGTATTGTCGAGACGAAGCAAGATCGTTCTGTCCTGTAGCTGACCTGCATAGTGATACAGACCGAGGAAGGCAGCCTTTAGCTCGAGGACGTTGATATGCACCTTTCGCTCCTCTGGTGACCAAAGTCCTCCTATGGATCCGAGCCCGCACACCGCGCCCCATCCAGTGAGGGAGGCGTCCGACATGATAGTGAGGCGGGTTGGTTTTGCGGGGCGTATTGGGATCCCGTTGTACTGGCGTGCGTCCTTTAACCACCAAACCAGATCTGCACGATCCCGGCATTTTATTTTTACCTGAGCAGACAGTGCCAGATTGCCCCTGTGCTTCTTCAACAGTGTCCCCTGCAGGGCCCGATAATGCAGTGCTGCATAGCGAATTGTCGGGCGAAGATACTCCATCATCCCCAGTATCCAAGCCAGATGGCGGAAGGTTGACTGTCCCTTTTTTAGCAACCCTTTGCAAAGGCCCTGAATCAGTTGCATCTTCTCCTCTGGTGCGAACATCATTAAGCACGAGTCGATAATGACTCCCAGGTGTTGGATGCGCTGACTGGGTACAAGTGATGATTTCTCCAGGTTAGAGAGAACCCTAGGGCTTCCAGTGTCCCCTGGGTTGTGCCGAGATCCTGCCTTAGCAGCATCGCCGAAGGATTCATCAGGAACAAGTCGTCCAAGTAGGCGTTGGCCAGAATTCCCTGGACCCTCAAATGGGCCAAGACAGGACACATAAGTTTGGTAAACGCCCTGGGGGCGCTGGACAGGCCAAAGGGTAGACACTGAAACGTCCACGTCCTCCCCCGCCACCAAAATGCCAGGTAGCCTCCGTGCTCCCGGTGAATCGGAATGGTGTGGTAAGCGTCTGCGAGATCTATCGACGCCATAAAGCACTTGGGACCCAGACAGCCAGGATGTCTGGAAGTGACTCCATCCGAAACTTGAGTTTGTGCAGTCATCGATTGAGAGCACACAGGTTGTGAACCACTCTCTCCTGTCTGTTCTTTTTCGGCACTGAGAAAATTGGTGAAATGCACCTCACGTACCCTAGAGGAAACGGCGCTATAGCCCCTGTTCCGATCAGTCGCTCTATCTCGGCATCGGAAACATTGCAAGACTCTGGCGGGCACCTTGTCCTGCCCTTGCGGGGTAACCTCCGAAAAGGAATACGATAACCACTGGCAGCTGCAATTACCCATGGCCCGGCTCCTATACTTTTCCATGCATCGAGACAATAAGCAGTTCTGCCTGCGTGCAGTACATTTCTTACCTCCTTTGTATTGTGGTTTCCTGTTCCTCCAGAATTTTCTCTGTCCTTGCTTATTGCCGCCTCTGCTGCCACTTCTGTTGTACTGTTGCTTGTAACTGCTTGCTTGACCGAACCCCTGTCCGGTGCCGCTGTTCTGAAAGGGCCGCTGGTCCCTCTTCTTTGGTGCAACAGACACATGCATCTTGGAGTTGTCCATGGCACACTTCAACACTTCCCCAAATTCCTTTCCAAAAAGATGAGCAAAACTAGGGCTGGTTTCCTTCAACTGGTGTCGCAGCTCAGCTTTAACCCTTTCCAACGCATTATAACGTCTTCAATCCGCCAACGAAAGGTTAATCGACGCCGATGCACGAATACTAAGCACCAAATTGCGCCTAGCCTCTAGTAACGAATCCGAAGGAGAAGTCTCAAAAATTTGATTTAATAGTTCTAGAGAACGTAGGGCAGGTCCCACACTAGCAAGCAGCTGCTGCTGCATTCTAGCAAATTTCTGCTCTTTAATCTTTGCAATGTCCCCCCCGTCACCACTAAACGAAATCTGCTTAGGAAATGGGCAAGCCGCAAACAGTGACTCGTCATCAACGGAAAATTCGGCCCTAATTTCATCCCATTCCTCACGACGCAATCGATCATCCCGGTGCTTGCCGACCATGCCGACGTTGCCTCACTTACCTGCCATTTAGCCGGCAGTTTACTGCGACTGGGAAGATCAGTCCAGCCAGAAACAATCTTGTTCTCCACTAATTTCTGTTGATCGACCGGCAGACAATGTCGTTTTAGCGGTGGATCAAAATTATCAACACTGGAAACGGAGCTCCCATGGTCATCGGCGGAAGTAGAGCTAGAATATCGCCGCTTCCGGTTCCAGTTCCGGTGGGAGGAGTCACGCGATCGGGAATAGCTACTGCGGCGGCACTGTGACCTTGACCTTGTCGAACGATGGCACCCAACATGGTGGCGTCTAGAGCGAGAGCGATGCCGATCACGAGATGACGATCGCGACTGCGAGTGAGACAAAGGCAATGACAACGAACCTGCCCGCTGGGAAACTACATCCTGCAAAGTTTTCTGCTGCTGAATAAAAGCTGCCTATTGTGCGGCCTGTTGCTGCGACATCAAATTCAACGGAGAAGTCAACTGGGAAATAGATTTCGTTACCTCCTCCATCGCAGGCACAGAAGTCATTGTGGCGGCTGCTGAAGGTGACAAGATGGCGGATGATTATTGTTGATTAGTGGTGGGCGGCAAGACAGGATTACCATGCATGGGGGGAACATCAGACGTAACACCAATGCCAGGCCCTCCGTCAGACAACGCAGAAGGTAGATTCGGCATCACCCGGTGCCCTGACGAGGCCGATGAACGGGAACGGTTGGCATCTTGAGTCTTGCCTTGACTGCCGTTGTTGTCTCTGCTGTTGTTGGAATTAACCGGCGTGGATTTCGAAGATTTCCCACTTCCAGATGACGATTTTCCTTATCAGATGACGCTGATTTATCTTTCCCACCTCTGGATGAATCCAAATCTTTGTAAGAACCCATCTTCAGGTAGAAAAAACTTCTTCAAAAAAAAATATACGTTTGAGAAAACGCGCGGTACGAGTGACTTGTACGGCTCACGGAAGAAGAATGGTGGCGCGAAGGTGTACTACACCCTCGTGGACCCGACTTTTCAAGCTTGTTCCACTTAACAAGCTTGAAAAATCCGTGAGTGACTTGTACCGCAAGCGGACCAATCCTATAAGTAGACAGGTGCCCTTAGCCAGAAATAGAATTGTCATGTGTTGCGTATGATTTCATCCATGCACATTTTTTTTCCCTCATTTCATTCAACAAATTCAATGGCTTAAACTCCAACAAGGTCTGCTGCCATTGAAACCTTAGCCTAGCTCCAAAGTGTGGTTGGCACCAAATTCTCCGACATAGGCTTATCCTATAGCTGCATAGCTTACAATTAATCGTAGTTGGCACCAGTGTCAAATTCCCCCCCCCCCAAAAAAAAAAAAAATAGCCTATAGATTCTTAGCCTACATTGCACACATACCAGGTAGCAGTTAGTTACACTGCCTGCTTTCTTTTTTTATGTTAATTTTAGGTACCGAAGACCTCATTTCCCTTTCTTGCCTAGGCTAGTGTTTAAATTTCAACATTTGCCAATTCCACATCTTAAAACTAACTTATGTTGTACAGGTTCATGTTTACCATGAAATCTACTGCGAGAATTCTACAATGACTTCATACACAATTGATTGAGACCTTCTACGAAGAAAAAAACCACCAATGGTTTGTATACTTACGTTCCCTTCAGTGGGGTGAACAGTCGTCGAAATTGTAATACCTTAGCATCTACAACAGTCCCGTGGTTTGCGAGAATAAGAAGAACCCCAACCTTGACAATAGACATATGCCTGGCTGCGCAACCATCGCGGTCTACCAACTTCCTTCAGAGCAGAAAGTGTTGGTCCGAAATGTTCCGTACTGCATACCCTGAAAATTTTATTACCTTAGCAACCAAGTCTACAGCAGAAACATTCCGCAAATCTAGGAAGATCGCTTCTGCGAGGGATTAAGGACTTCATCCTGCCCATAAGTGCACTATTCTCAATCATTCCCAACAACGGTGACCATGTGCAACGAATTATTACTCTCAATACAACCAATAGTTTACAATGAAGTGTGATTATCAAAATGTGCAAATTTTTGTCTGGAAAAAAAAAACCATGTTAGCCTAGCCTATGCAAGGTTCATACAATGCAAGATATCCAACGCGCTACCAGGAGCCACATGTTTAGCCACTTTCTCGTAGCTAATCTTTCACTAAAAACCGAGAAAATTCAGTGGTAGCCTACATCGTGCAGGTCACTAATGTTGGCCTCTAGCCTAGTGCTATTTAAGGCACACAAGATTGATAATATGTGTCCTTAACGTATCTCTAGTAACTGGCTACAAGTGCCTTTAACCTACTTAAATGTTAAGCATGACATCTAAAAATTCGTACTTAAATCTAGCGTACCAAAGATGCCATTACTAAAATACTCTTAAGTTCTTTAAAAAAAACTTTCAACTTGTGTAATGATTACTGAAAGCTTTTAAAAGTTGAACGACTAAATGCTTACTAAAATGCTGTTTTCCAGTAAATACTATCGCTTACATTTCGAGTTATTCAATTACGATTTTCCTGTTAAGCCTTATAACATCTATGGTTCAGAACATTTAAATTGATTACAGGAGAGTTCGATCGATTTAAATTCGTGCAATCAAATCTAAGAATTAGTAAAATATAAACTTATCGCTTAACGAGAGAGTGGCTGACAACATCATCATTGTGTTCTGATGTTGAGAATTATTTTGTAAAAGGAATAATCATTACTGCAAATTCAAAAAAATTTGTTGGACTTATATACACATTGTTCAGTGTTATTTGCACTCCTCGTTTAATAGCGTTCGTGTGATTCTCCCTCGTGCAAAGTTTCCGCCCTCTCGAGCATGAGCCGCCTGGCGAAGCTAGGATGAGTCACGGCTGTTTTATGATCACTTGTTTTGACCCTCGCTGTTGAACACGTGGCAAACGTTACATTTCGAGGCCGGTCATTTCCTAGTTGCAGAACCGGAAAACGCACATTTGAATTTCCCGTTTTCTTGAGCTCAGTTTCGTGTCTTGATCTGCTGTTTTGGAAGACGGACCATACCACGATTCCCTTTTTTCCTATGTCGATCGTGATGTTTACATCTGGTGATCGTTCACACGGATGACGTTTCTGTTTAAATTTCACGCTTTCGTTTTGCGCACTAATTTCTTTACCTTACATTTGGACATCCCTCTGCATTTCGTGACGCACAATTTTCGCGTCGAAAACGACGTCTGTTGCACACCAATCTGTTTTAAAACGATGCTTTGCTCTGTCAACACGTTTTGTGCTGCACTGACACGAATTGAAGTCCTCGGTTATGCTAACATGCGCCGGCCTGTGCTGCCATGAGCGGCCTACAGTTGCAGTTACGGTAACAGCTGATCGTTTGATCCTTGAACGCAGAGTGACAAAAATGGCCCCTTTTATTGATTTTGTGCGATCACTTTTCTCCCAATGCTTTTGCGAATGCACGTGTCCTAGCATAGAACTAACTGGCTGCATGGTTGGAGCACTTGTTGAGCTGTTTGAGATAATTTTTTTTCCCCGAGGTGCAGAGCCTTGGCATTTGGCTCTGAACGGGTGACGCGATCTCTGAATGCGGGATGCCGAGTTTCTCTCATGATCGCGGCGGCTGCTGCATGAACGTTTCTCCGTCGAGTGTCTTGACATTGCACGTCGTTCGGCAAAAACATTTCCATATTCTTGTTTCCGACCATGACAGTTTTTTCTTTTGTTTCCGACTTTTAGCGACTCTTGCCAGTTTGAGTAATGTTCGTAGTTTTCGTTGCTTCGAAGGTTTACCAGTGGTGATCTTTCTGCGAGAAACAGCTTGCTTTGCGTTTGTCGGCTTGCTGTCTCCTGCCGCGGCCGGGGCTTCGGCTTCGGCAGCAGAGTCAGTGGGCGTCGCGTTGACAACGGTGCTTGGCCGGTCATTGGGAACAATTGGTGCTGCGATATCGCTGTCGGGTTCGGCAATGATGACTGGCCGTTTCGCTGGCTGCTCGTCCGTATCGGCTGTCGGGTTGGTGACGACTGCTGGATGGTCGTGCTTTACGGGGATTGAATTTTCGCTTCTTCTTGATTAACGTCTTTCGATTTGAAGAATGGCTGTCGAGTGTCACTTGAGACTTTAGCTACGCATGTTTCTTGCTGAACCTGCACTTGTGATTGTTCATTAACGTTCGATGATTGTTCATTCATTTCAGATACAGCAGTGTCTTTTTCGACGATCACACTCGGCGTCTCATCAAGACCGTCATCTTCGGCGGCATTGTTGCGAGGTATCTTTACTTGTCTACCATGGCGTAAACGTAGCCTAAAACTATTTTTTCGCTTGTTTTCAACGAACCCATGTTCTTCAAGCCTACGAAGTTGCCATCCTGGAGAAGTTGCGCTTCCCTTAAAATGTAACAGTTCGGTTAGAAATGTTTTCGGACCTACTGAGTCATAATTCGGGTTTTTTGTTGTACATGACGTGGTGGGTTTCATAAATTGATGAGCTGCCGTTATGTTCTCTTGCATTTCTGCCAGGTCAAGCCATGTTCGAAACACTGACGGAATTGCGTAGGCTTCCATGAACTTTTTGCTTCTTTTGTAAATGGGTGGGGTGAAGCCTAGCCTTATTTTGTCCTGAAGTCCATAAACGATGTCTGGTATTTTGAATTCCCATTCATTAACGGTTTGGTAAAATAAAGCAATGTCCTCTATGCTCCAGTTGGCATTTCCGTATGAACATCTAAGCCGTCTGAACGTCTCCATGATGATGGGTTGCTCGTAACGAAGATCGTTAATTGCAGTTATAAACGTTCTTTGTGCTGCGCTGCTCTTGTCACGTTTTGCTTTAGTTTACACGCACAGTCACTATCCGGATACACGATTAGCACATCCCCACACATTCTTGACTGAATAAAGCAATAGTACTTGAAATAAAAATCCAAACTCGCGCTGCTGTTGAGTCATTTTTTCCAAAATACGTTAAACACCACGTGGTCGCCTCCGGGTATGTTAGAGCGCAAAAAACCCGCTATCGGTCATTTTCAAATTTAAGTCCAAAAATATTTGTAAAATTCACTTTCCTGTAGTCGTTTTGTAGCTCCTGCTGTTCGGGCGCTAGTTTTTGCCAGGATTCCGTCGAATTTGCCTCGGATGCTCACGGAAAAGACGATTTTGATCTTGAAACTCTCTTATCCGACGGGACCGCACTCAATTCTTGCTTCCATTTACCAATAAAACTGGAATCACTTCCACATGGATGATTGCTTCATGGATTAAAACCGTCGTCCTCCAAGCCTACGAAGCTATTGACGTCAATTGTGTCACATATCAAAGTCACGGCACACGAATTCTACATCTTGGGCGCATTTCAGCTATTTCCATTACAGACATTACGGAATCCGCTTCTTGGCGCCATCCTACCGTCTTCACATCCCATTATCTCCGGGATATGTCCCATCATGCCGACGGTTTGTACCGTGTTAGGCCGTTTATTGCAGCTCACAGGGTACTTTGACCCTTAGACATACTGTCACTCTGCTTTGTGTTACAAGGGCCGGTCTCTAGCTAAGGGAGCTTCGGTCAAATGGCGCCCGCCGCCTTGACGAAGTCTATGGGAATGCTGATAAATTGGGTAATGGATTTTTTCACGGCAAGTAGAAACATAAAAATTCCAGGACACCCTGGTTAATTTTTGTTTCTATTGCCTATTGAAAAAATACATTACCCGGCTTCCCGCCCTCCTCCCCTCTCATTGCCATTTGGGCAGGATAGAGGTGTCGAAAAGGTGAGCGCTGCTGCTCCGCCGCGACTGTATATACGATGGAGGCTGCGCAGTGGAGTTGCGCAGTAGCTAGCGGACCGGAAGAACTCGTTTTATCTCTAGTTGAAACAGCATTAGAGAAGGAGAATGCTAATAAATTGGGTAATGTATTTTTTCAATAGGCAATAGAAACAAAAATTAACCAGGGTATCCTGGAATTTCCGTCGTTTTGCCACAACGCTATTAAACTTCTCGACTGCACGTAGCTCTTCAGTAAATAGCGACATGTTCGTTTGGCCACAAAGTGTTTCAAGGAAATGCAGCATTTTTGTACGGAAGATGTTGCCCTCGGTTGCCGAAAAGCGGCAACAAGACAAATCTATTGCATGAGGAGCGCTTTTGGCGGCCATATTAGTCAACCCAGTCGCGTGTGTTATTTTTAATCCAAGATCCGGCCGGTACTGTAATAAAGCCTGGTCTGTACCAATTTTCCTGTGTACAGTTGACGTCGACGACGTTATTTATGCAAAAAGTCTAGTTGGTCCACCTATGAACTGAGCACCTCAATTATTCTCACTGTGTGCGATAGACTGTAAACAATTAGAATTAAACTTAAGGATAAAAAAAAAGTTTCTCCTCCTTCCAGACATAGTTTTGATTCGAACCAAACCTTCCATTCAATGCTTGACGTTGAACGAATTTGTAGCAATGTTTAATTCATTTAGCAGATATAAGCAAAAGAACGCCATGGAATAAGGAAGGGCCTACCATGGATCATTAACACCCAGTCCACAAGTTACTAACAGAAAATAACAATAGGAATGTGTCAAATGATAGTGTATAATCAGTGATACAAAAATTTTTTTTAAATAAGTTGTCAAATGGCAGTTAGAATACAAAAACAGATTATTACACACATCGTTGTAGTCCCTGATTCATAGAGGTCAATATAATGATAAAGCAAGCTGTATTGCAGTAATGTGTGTTTTGCAGTTTAAGGGATTGGACAAAACAACGTTTTTGAGGCCAGGGAAAACCGCTCTCACAGCATCAGTTAGAATAAAGATGGCGTTGGTGTTTTTTTTATCTCCTTTAGTGGTAGAAGTTGCTTCGAAATCCCTAAAATTATTGATATTTGAAAACTTGTCATTATTTTTCACATAATGTCCCGAAATTTATCAAAATTCTAAAATTAGTGGCATTAAAAAAAAAGGGGGGATTATTATCTAAGCCTTCGTTTTTGTACCGGCAAAACAAACGCGATGTACGATAAAGCCCTAGCGCTGTATTGTTCACGAAATTAGGGAGAATTATTTTTCATGGATCTTGGAAGTTGCTAAGCAACTTCTAGTCAATGACCGAGGGTACACGTAGCCGTAGGTTTCTTACGTCGCTTTATCTTACGTCGCTTTACCTTACGTCGACTTGAACTCACATCGTTTTAGGAAAGAGGTGGTTACACGGAGGTTGTAGTTGGAGTAAGTTAAAACGACAGCAGGGGGTTCCTGAGTCGCGTTTATCTAATCCCCCCATCAAGCAAACCCCTCTTTATTGCCAAGTCCCCATTCAGCCAGCTGGCTTTCGACTTCGTTTTAACGTCCTAGTTTCGTGACGTTTACGCGCGTACTTTTCAACCAATCACAAGAAAGCAGTCCTTAGAGCGACGTAGAAAATGGGTTTTAGGTGGGTACACGTCGGTTGTTAAAGCGCTTCAACTCCTTACGTCGACGTATCGAGGTGGTTTGAGATAAAGCGACTTGAAAGTGGGTTTAGGTGGGTACATGGAGGTTCTTAAAGCGCTCTAAGCACTACATCGACGTAAGCTACGTCGACGTAAGATGAAGCGACGTAAAAAAACCTCCGTGTACCCTCGGTGAATCAGCCTACGTGTTTTGAATGCTGGATTCTGCTGAATCGTACGGTACGTGACGAAAATTATTACAGATTGAATTGGTGCTACATTTTAAAGTTTTTTTTTTAACGAACTTTTACTTAAATAATGCCAACAGATAGTAAGTTCAGTTCAGGGCTGGCTTGATAAAGAGACTACTGTAACATCTTAGAATAACTTATAAACTCTGCAAAAGTTGCCCAACTAATGATTAATACTGGCATTGGAAAATTTTGAGGTTGTAGGAAATTGGAAAATGTAAAAAAGGATTTGCTCAGTTTGCGGGCAAAACAATCTTGCGTACCAACCTTTAGCTAAGAAAAAGAAAAAAAAAACTGCCTAAATACAATAAAAGGAACATTTTATGTTCATTTGATAGCCTGCCTAAATAATGCTCAAGACTGATGAGTAGCTAAAGTTTTTTTTTTTTTTAACATTCGAATAAATGTCCTGAAAGTGTCCGGAAATTTGGTCCAACGTGATGTACCCCGTGCAGCTAACATGATAACCAGCTCTTGATGCTAACCTCGTCACCAGTATGACATTTTTGTCGCTACTGTATATCCTGCTTAATGTAAGCAAGTTATGCTCCACAGGCAACAATAAGAAACCAGAAAACCGTTCAGTAACCACTATCAATTTTGGCCAATCCTATCCAACACCGAGACTAACCAGTACTTTTGCCGTTACCGTCGATGCCAATACGATATCGCATTGATTCCTGTACCTCTTCGATGCTCTGCCGGTATATAAGAGAAACGTTAAGGGGATCATTTAGTCAAAGGTCTTCTTCTATTTGGAACTCAAATTGGAAATTAACTTACCATGTTTACACATGTACAGCATCTAACCGGTCATATAAGAGTTACCTGAAGACGTGGCTTGATTTCTGATTTAAAGTGCCGTATATGGAAAATATTCCACGGTGTCGCTGTGAAAGTACAGAGCGTCCCAGCTTCACACAGTAATTATTTAGTATTTAACATTTTTATTTTTTTCTTCCATCCGTCCCCGCCTTGTGCCCACAACAGTTCGCTCCTTGATTCATTTTACAAAACTCGTACAAAAAACGAGCTCGCTAGCGATTTGTAACAAATATTTGTCCCTTTCTAAGGCAAAAAAAAAAGCAACCTGTCTTTAACCAAATTAATTGACTCGTGGAGCTAGGGATGAGGACTAAAAAAGTTATTGAAAAAAAAACTGTTGGACACCAAATTTATTTTTCCCTTTAATGTATTTCTTTCTGTGTTTACATAAAATCATTAGGTAAAGAGCAATAATGAGTTTTCAGTCAGTAGATTGATAAATGGAAGAAAGATTTTGAGAATTTTTAATGCACTTCTTAATGTAAGTCGTAGTGTTATGTTACCAATGGAACTATTGGGCTATTTACAAATGAAATTTTTTGTTAATGAATTTGTGTATGGGAGGTTCCGTTAATTGCTGTCAATTTTGGTGTTATGCCAAGAAATGAAAGGAATACTGCAAACCACAATCCTCTATCTAGTCCGGTTCACGAGTATTCAAAATTCATCGAATCCGCCTCACACAATACCATTGAAGTCCGAAACGTGCCACAAACTATTTGTGTCTCTAGTTACTGTTGATTCTGATTAAGTTTAAAAGGGTTTTTTGCACTTTCACCTTGACCAGAATATAATTACTTGTACAGATAATCATTGGCTTATAAAGAGACTACTTCCCAGACTACTGGCCCTATTTTGTGATTATGCTCAATGATCTATTGCAAGCTCTGTTAGAAGCTTTCGCATGGCGATTAAGATATTACTTAAAATTTATGTATTATATATATTTTTTTAATTCCAAGAGGGGAAATATATGTAAATAAATTCAATTTTTTTCCATCTAAATCCGTTCAAGTCCAATCTTTTTTTCCCAAAGTCGAACGATTGTTCTTCCTTCTTCCAAAATATTTTGAGTTACACATAATTCTAAATCTTCCTGCATTCGCAAATTTTGCCATGCTCAACCTTCACAATTTCTGCACCTGTCGTAATTGTTTAATTGACACTGTATGTATACTAAACATTCATCATTGTGATTGTTTATTTGATCATACACTGTATAATGTTACTCTTATCTTTACAACCTCGTTACATTTGTGGTGAAATAAAATTGCACTCGTCTCTCAGCCTGAAAGCAATTTTTGTGTAGCAAGTAAAAATAAATAAGTACTACTTTTTAAGGCATAGAAGGTAAGGCAATCTGGCGTAACTGTAGCTGTTACGTACATGTTCTCTCCTTTTTTCTTTTTAATGTTTAGAATGATAAAGGAAAGATTTTATCTTATGTACATGTAAAAATATGTTATTGAGATTGGCTCAAGTGCTTATGGTTGTTTTTTCAGTACATTATATTAAGATGAATTATAATTTTAGCTGGAAATATTTCTAGAAAGTCTCTACAAAAGTATATAGTTCGTAACAGCTATTCGAGAAAGGTGCTGATTCTATATTACACTAGTTTTTCTTAAGGTGATGTGCGTATCTCTTAATGCGAATGAAATGTGCGGTAATGCTGTTTCTGAAGTATGTCATATTCTCATATTCAGAGTGGATTGATTCTGAGTTCTTGAGTTGTCATGATTTAGGTGGATTGTTTTTTTTTTTTTTCAATTCAAATTTGTGAAACGGTATTTTCTGGGTAAAAAGAAACTGGATAATTTTTGTGGTCAAATTTGGAACACACAAATTATCCAGTCTCCTAGTTTCACTACTCTCAATAATAATTAATTACCGTTTCATGCCTTTGTTAGCTTAAAAATATTAGTTGTTAGGCTGTTAAGTATTTAGGTTGTTTTCGTTGTCATGTGGTCAAAAGTTATGCAAGTAGATTATAAAATTGGAAAAATGTTTTATAAATATAGCTGATTTCCCTACAGCCTCTGTTTGTGGCCGAGTCCTCAATTGTAGCCGGGTGTTTTGTCAATCACAAATTAGTGGTAGCCGGTATAGATATAGTTGGGTCTCTAATTGAAGCCGGGTTGAAATGGCTTGATTTTGGAAAAATTCTATAAAAGGGCATGTCCGTCACAGGCCAGTACCATAAATTCCTTTCCTACATATTTTGGAGCTAGTCTCCAGTTATAGCCGGTCTCCAATTGTTGCCGGGTCAAAATGGCTTGATTTTCAACCAGTGGCCCGGGCTACAATTAGAGGGCTTACGGTAAATCAAAACAATCTATTTTACATAATAAAAAAAATGAATCCATCCTGATCGTGTTCCCTAAAGTGGCAATATATAATTTATCCTTTTTTTAAATGTTAATATACAGTTGCTGGTACCTAGATTATCATTTTTCGGTGGGATGGTGAAATACAGCTACAAAAAAAAAAATATTATTGATGTAACACCAGACTTTACCAACTTTGTATTAATAAAAGCGGTTTATTTAACCACTGTTAATATTTACTTGCCAGTGTCTTCATTGAATTTCCATGCTTATTCTCCTAGTTGTCATATCTTGTCCCAAAACTGATCTTCGATTGGTAACTTGAAGTGTACAATGTAATTTTCAAAAGTTGAAAAAGTGAAGTGAAGTTGATTGTTCATTCACATGGTAAATACAAATTCTGCAAAAGATTTGGCACATGTCAGGGAGTAGTAGAGTTATTAACATTCAATCTCAATTAATATTTAAAAGACATGAGCATAATTATAATACAGAAAACCCATTTGAAACAAGACTTGCTTGAATGAAACGCACTTAAAATGCAGTGTTAAAATTTTCAATTTTGGTATTTTAGGCTACTTGAAAAATGCTTCCGGTTAATTTTAATTTTTGTGGAAAGTAGGCACCACACAATGAATGCTCAAGTTCAAAAAAACGGTGAATGGTGATAGTTGGTTTTCTTTCTACAAGAATACCGGGATGGTGACTATGGAATACTGCAGATTACTCGTGGATTTACCGAGCACTTGCTTAACGGGTTACGCAACTTGAAGCTCCCTAGATATGTCGTACTACTTTAGCTGGCAGTAGGGACTTTACCAGAGCCACCTATCTAGTCAACGACCAGACTAACTGTTTCAGGCTACTAGGCTGAGCCTGCCACCACTCAACCACGATGACCGTGGCGACCATAGTCCCAAGTTCCAATGGACTCAGGTTTCCAGGAGCCAAGAACCTTGTTGCAGCACAGCGTTAATATTCCTTCAGCCCTTCTGTTGCCAGTTTAAAATTGAGGTTAAAATGCCAAAAAAAAAATCAATTTAGTTTTTCGTTAACAATCCCTAACTCTTTTACCATCAACAGACAACGTTTAGAGCATGCTACTAAGCAGAAGGCAAAAATAACTATTAATATAGAGTGGTCCACAAAATAAACGCAACCTCAAACTAATTTTTAAGTCCAAATGGGGACCAGTTTTCGGGATCCAAAATCCAATCCTGATTCCGAAAAAGTGCTTCTATTTTTCGAAAGTTTTGAAAAAAATTAATGAATAAATGATTCATTGAATGAATGAATAAATGAATGAATTTGGATTTATACTCGGAGGGGGGGGGGGGGCGGTAATAAGACGTCGTCATTTTAGAAGCCACAACAAAAGTACAAAAACTGTACAATGCTTGGCATTAAAATGAGTAAAATACATAAATGGAAAATAGTGGGATAGATAAGCCTAAACTTCTGCATTTTAGTGAGGAAAGCACCAAAAATCAGGTTTTCATCATCATCTGCTAAACCGTTGCTTTTACAAAAGGAAAAAGTGTTGAAAATGTGGAGCATCATACCTTAATACTACTCTTGATATTTTTGGGTGTGACAGCCCTGACTGACAGGTAGCTTAAGGGTCAAACGAAGGTCAAAAGCTCAAATTTTGGACGAAAAATCACAGTTTTGTCATGTGTATTTTTTTTGGTGGACTTTTGCACGGCCGTGCACACATGAATATATGGTAGAGGTCTTTAGAATATTGCGTCTTTGGATTTCCATCAGTGCCAAAATGTGTTGCAGTTGCGCCTGTTGACCTGGACGTTCAGGTGAAACTTGACCTCATCCATGAAAAGTATATTCGGTCTAGGATGGTGTTGTGGTTACGGCTAATTAAACTGATATTGTTTCGCTGTTGTTTAATCGCAGTAATAATAATAATATCAGTTGTTTGTTCATAAAATAAAATAAATTTATAAACAAACACCCGTCGCAGCATCCCGGTGTAGAGAAAAAAGAAATGTAAGTGTCAAGTGCAGGGAGTACTCACTGCAGGCCAGAAATGGTCCCAAAATAGGCTAACATGTGACCCCAATGGGGGAGCTCACAGCAATCCCCCAGATTCCCTGGCTGGAAGGAGGGGAGGAGCACAATTATTTGGTGGAAACTCCTTTAAAATAAATCCTGCCTGCACCCCTATCCTGTGAATTCAAGTCACCCTGGTAAATTTTATAAGAATTTGATGGTGTTTTTAAGGCCCTAAGTGTACAAATTCAGCGTGGTAGGGGAATCACTAGATCCCCTGCCTCAAACTTTTTTTGACATGCCGTAAACAATCCTGCTGGCCACTGACACTGCGATTGATTGGGAACGGTAATCATAGCTGGTTTTCTGCCCCACTTTTTATTAGACTTAAATAAATACTAGGTATATAAAATTGAGGTTTGAAACTCAGTTACTCGGCCGAGCGTGAGATTTACTACAATTTCTCTATTGTGTTGTAAAATTAAAGATCATATTGGGGAAGTAATTAGGAAACAATATGGAATATTTTTCCTAACTACTTCGTCAATATGATCTCTGCCCTCTGCGAACGAGTCCAACACCGCGTTACAGCATGTGTACAGTTTCTGCTACCACACGCGATATTTGCTGCATACATGATAAAAGAAACGACGACTTTGTTTCAAAACGTGTGTATTGGCAGTACTAATATTTTCGTTACTGTTTGTACATAGCTTCCATATAGTTCACACTAAAAGAATTTACACGATGTTACAGTTTAATTGGAAATGGCTCTGTTTTGTTCATATAGGCAGTGCCCGGGGCCACAAGCTTTATAGATCGGGCCGCCCTACTGACGCTACAAAAAATCGGCTTAAAGTGTGCATGGCCTATCTTGAGTTCGCCGCAGAACGAACACAGGTAATCGATTGTACTTTTTTTTTTGCGGCAGAGTGCCTTGTTGATATCCAAGATGGTTACAAACACAATGGCGGCCGTCTAATTAAAGCCGCCCCTTCCAGGAAGACGTAGCCGCTCGTAAAATACTTACAGGACTCAAGATACGCCGCACACAATAGCTCTCCAACAGAAAATGCGAATGCCTCCAAAAATATGTGGTGTTGGAATTTCATCTTCCAACTCGTGAGTTAATTTCGTGTACCTATGCTTCCTTGTCACAAAATTCCAACCCAACAGGAGCAAAATTGCATAAGTTGTTGTGTTGCAAACCACGGGGACTCCCTGTCATTCGCAGAGTACTATACACATAATGAAAAGGGCGAACCATCCGTACATGTATGGAGCGTTATTAAATTTTACGCTCATGGGCTATTACCATCACTGGAACTCGCGCTGTGAACGTCTTTATGATAACTTGTCTCACGTTAAAAAAAAAAGGGGGGTTAAAGGGTTTAACGAGCGTTAACCACTCCTGGTCATCTGCCCGAAGCCCTAAGGCCCTATGTCTGCAACAGCCAGATCTCACGTTCGAAGTCGTAATTTGTACCACTACATTGTCCAGAGCGAGCTGAGAAGTGTTTTAGCATCGAGGTAAAAGCCTTGTATTGGCTATTGTCTGAAGTTGATTGGGATAGCAAAAACTAAAAAGCTTCTCAGGTATTATCGCCCTGGACAACGCAGTGGTACAAATAATAACTTACAACATGAGACTATAACATTAATAAAGACGTTCAACGCGAGTTCCAGTGATTACAATAGTGATTTCACCCCTCTGTATATCCACGCGATGCGCGACCGACGACAAGTCCATGTGTCCCAAACAGACCAACACTTAGGCAGACACACAAAGTCGAATTTCAGTCGAGTATTTGAACTCGCTCGCTACGCTTGCTCGGTCAATTACACTAGAAAACGCCAAAGACAAAAAAAAAAGGACACAAACAGGTGGCAACTGTAATCAGCAAATGGAGCAACACGTGAAGAAAAACGAGTCTAGCGTCATTCGCTCGAAGGAAAGTTTGTTATGTAATTCGACACTTTCATTCTAAACGGTTTTTATTCTATTTTTTTTATTCTTTATAATGTGATCTGGAATGTTTGCACGTTTCCCACAGCGTGGTGCAGTATGGATGAGCTGCTGCTGCATCGTAATTCAAAACAAAAGTCTTGGGAATCGGTTTCTTCTTGCTGTTGTGTCATCGTCAGAGACCATGTGCCGTGCAGAAGGCATGAAAAGAAGGACGGGGATTTGGGTGGGGAGGAGGAGAGTTGAGGCTTGGCGCTCATATGCGTCCTTAACCACTAGCGGGCCAGTAAGTAAGTTAGTCCTGGGGATTTTCCCACAGTTGGTTGTGTGGGTGGGTACGTTTCTTCTGTCACCCCCGGCAACCAGCTAGAGTTACCGAGTTGGAATGAAGAAGACAAAATCTTCCTCGTGTTTCTGTCGTTGCTATTTTTGGGGGCTTACGGCTTTGCACTGATTGTGGGACATTCGCTGTGCTCGGATCGTTTTGTACCCTGCAAAAAAGGGCTATTAGGGGAGAATTATTTTTTAAATATTTTTTTTCAATCACCGCCCCTCCTTTTTTTTTAAAGTTTATTATTGCCGTAGGCTTCGGATTGCAGTGACATCTTTAATCTTAACGTTAGCCTGGAGCTCGTAAAATTGTGATTGACGTTGGCATTATCGTTTTAGGGTTGGTTGTATTCTTTAGGGGGTAGGAGGTAAAACTTCCAACTTGAGTATACACAACTTACTTGTTGCTGTAAACGTTTTCCGAGATTTTGATAAAATTCGCTGTTCGCCCCAAGCACAATTAAAAGATAAAACCAGGAGCCTCAAAATAAGTATCCATGTGGTGACTCTTCTTTCCTATTCCGTCCCTTTTCACTCAGTTTCCTGAAGGAATGGGGCGATAATCATTGTAATAACAAATCTAAATAATAACAAAAACATAACACTGAATACCAGGGGCTTATTAACCCAGTGGCCCCGAGGCAGACCTTTGAAGATGGCCCCCGCATCCTGACGTGAGCTCCTCGCCCTTCACCCTGATATGGGGCCCTCTCACCCATTACCCTGATACAGTGCCCCTCATCTTAATATGAGGGGCCCTCTCCCTCTCACACCCTAATATGAGGCTAATATGCCAAGGCCATTGGCCCAAGGCAAGAATTTGTGAATACAATAAACGAGAAACTATAGGTGCCAGGAGGAACGATAAAGTATACTGAGTGTAAAAGAAATATAAATCCTTTTCTTAATGTTAAAATTGCTTCAAAGCTGCAATGGATCAGTTGTCAATACTGAAAAATGTATGTATGTATGTATTTGGCATAGTGAGACGTCTGTTTTGGGCCCCTACTTCGCTGAGGCCTCAACGCGACTGCCTCAACTGCCTCGTGGGTAATAAGCCACTGATTGAACCTCCGGAGCAGCGGCCATGAACATGCAGTACAAAAATAACTAAATACGGTCCGAGGGGAGGGGGGAACAAGTCATTGGATTGCTATTGACGATGGCACATTCATTGTTTCAATTGGTATCACAAAATAGCGTCTGCGTTCCTAATATGAAGGGAATCGGACGATAGTAAGGATAATTTCAAAATGGCCGCCTGATTTCAAGATGGCAGCCATTAAATTCTTCACGACAAACTTCCTCTGACACTCCTTTTTTTTGAGCACATTAATATGTGTTCCGACACGTGGCCATCCACTTAAACTCAGATTTAACCTGCACACTTAAACTGTCGACGAAATTTCTTTTCCCATTCGTGTGTGGTTGAGGTTGGGAATTCTCTGCGCCCGAGTCTGCTGTCTCCTTTGCCACCACTGAAAAATGGTTGTTTAATTGAATTAAACAACCAAAATTGGTCGAGGTTCTTGTAACGGAAAACCATGTTGGTTTTAACTTTAGTTCTTAATTTGTGTGTTATAGCATCCTGTTCTTCGTTGACAATTTGCAACCTAAAAATTGCTATGCTTTTAAAATTGTTTAATTGTCATGGAGTCGCGCTATAGTGGTCCTGGTGTTGCCCTTCTTGATACACGTGCAGAATTTTGAAATTGTACGCTGTCTACTTGACTCGCTGTTAGTTGTTTCATTGTCCTTGCTTACCCTGTTGCTTCGGCAACGAATTTGTATTTATTTATTATCGTAAACATTACTGGTGAACAATGGCACACTCACTGTTTCACTTGGAAGCAACTATTTCGTGTCAGTTATAAATTTGAAGGAAATCGGGTAATAATAAGCATAATTTCAAAATGGCCACCCGTTTTCAAGATGGCAGCTATTACCAATTACTAGTGATGATAGCACATTCACTGTTTCACTTGATATCAGCTATTGCATCTGTTTTAAATTTGAAGGAAATCGGATGATGATAAGCTTAATTTCAAAATGGCTACCCAATTTCAAGATGGTGGCCATTAGAGATTACTAGTGATGATGAGACGTTTTTTACTTGGTATCAACTATTTCGTCTCCGTTCCAAGTTTGAAGGAAATCGGACAATAATAGGCACAATTTCAAAATGGCCACCAGATTTCAAGATGGCGGCCGTTAGAGATAACTAGTGACGATGGCTCATTCATTATTTCAATTGGTTTTAACTATATCATCTACGTTCTAAATTTAAAAGAAACCGAACAATAATAAACAATTTCAAAATGGCCACCTGATTTTAAGATGGCGACCGTTAGAGATCAGTATTGACTATGGCACATTCATTGTTTCAATTGGTATCACAAAATAACGTGTACGATCTTAATTTAACGGAAATCGGCTGATAATAGGCTTAATTTCAAAACGGTTGCCTGATTTCAAGATGGCGGTGTTCAGCAATTAATACTGACGATGGCACATTCACTGTATCAACTTTCCGTTCTAAATTTGAAGAAAATTGAACGATAATACGCATGATTAATATCTAAATGGTCACCCTTTTCCAAATGGTGGCCATTAGAGACTACTGTTGACGATGGCACATTCACTGTATCACTTGTTATCAACTACCGTATTTCGTCTCAATTAAAAATTTGAAGGAAATCGAACATAATTTCAAAATGGCGGCCATTACAAATTAACAGCGACGTTGGTACATTCACTGTTTCATTTGATATCAACTAATAGCTGGCTCGTCTATGTGCAAAATCTGAAAGAAATCGGAGTTTTCCCAAGGGCTGTGTTAAAACACAACAGTACATTCATCCGGATATTGTAGGATTCCTATCTTCACCGAACAGTGGGAGCAATTGTACACGCTACGGTGTAAGATTCGTATCTAAACTGAATGTGAGGCACCATTCCTACGCGGAACATTACGAATTACTCCTGCACAGAAGGCTACCTTTAGAAACAGTATGCATTAACATTAAATAAGTAGGATTTGTGAGTGTACCGAAGAGTGTTCAGGAATCTAACTGGAACGTTATTTACATCCACATAATTGTATGTAGGGAGAATTTGGTTTCAGTAAGGAGAAGTTATTTTAATCAGTAAAATAGTATTGTTTCAGTAAGCACGTAATAGCTTTTCTGAATAACTATTTCAGTTAAATTAAAATAACGTTGAAAAAGGCACATATGCTCGCCTAGGAAGCTATGATTTGACCCTATTCCCATGATTTTACTAAGTGTAGTTTGACCTGCACAATAACAAAAAGTTGTCTATTTGATCTCCGATTTGGCTGGGCAAAATTTTAAAATTGTTGGACTGTATACACGCATTGACTAATTGAGACTATATGTCAAATTTGGGTTAAATATGTTTACTTTTAACGGCTTTACGAGCTCTCAAAGTTGAGAGATTGCTAATGATGGCAATCCTTACTAACCGTTAATACATAATTAGAAAACAAAAACAAATCGCTTGATGTTTAGGGTAAGGACTAAGCCGAAGTCAAAACAGCAAAGGAACACAAATTAACTTTCCTGTAAGGTTTCATGTACTGCAGTGTTGCTGCACTGTTTAGTCCACGTGAAAGCTTACTGTTGCAATCGAATATTTTTATACCATTTTTTTTTTTACTCTTGCACACGATAGGTCAGCTAATGATTGGTGCATTCTACTTGGCTAAATGACATCGCTGGAAAACGTTTAAAAACTAATCGTGTATTGCGCTTAGCAAAGCTCTACAAGTAATTCAAGGTTCGTTGGAGTCCTTGAAAACCTGGATGAATTCTATGCGTGGAAAAGTGCTTGAAATTCTTTAAAACTGATATATGTATTATCAGTAGGGTGATGAACGGAAATTAGCCGACTTAACTGAATAACACTGAAACAATTGGCCCAGAAAGTAGTCGATTGTGTGTGACGTACTCAGGGAGTAGACGATTGAATCCAAGAATAATCTCAAACCCAATTTACTCCTTACTGCATAGCTAGGGGACTATGCACTGAGAACACATATTAGGCATAAAATACAAGTTTAGGAGCTTGGTCTTATCCTGAGCTGAGTCCAGGGAGACA